>QZGG01000947.1:0-89708 GCA_006409495.1 Sedum album
TCGGCTTCTTCTGAGCGCCAGTAATCAATCCCCACATCTTTTTGCCAATCAAAAAATTCTTCATAACGTAAGCCCAGTACGAATAATTCTGTCCATTCAATTGGACGCTAATAGCCTGCAACGAATCCTCAGAACCTCCAGACATATCGAATACGAACAAAAGGGTCCGAAACCCTAGAAATCTGATGCGAACGGAACGTGATTCCTAAAAAAAAAATAGGGTTCGTTGCCCCGCACCCCACGAGATAACCGGTTAACTCGACCACCGTGCTAACTAATCCGAGCGCCCACTAATCGATAGTGGCTCTGATACCATGTAGAAAACAAACAAAAGCAACAAAGCAAAAGAGAGGCTAGGATTTCACTGATGCAAACGATAAGTAGTACAAATTGCATAATACAAGTATTTATAGCAAATAACTAATGGGCTAATGTGCAAATATGCTAAACTATGAGGACTAATATCTAATACTCTAATAATTTCGTATGGGATTTCAGTACCGATTCTGTCACGGAAATATCATTGTCAAATATCAGACTCGGTTATATTGACTACAAGGGTATAGCCAGTGCATACGGTTTCCATTTTGACAAAAACTCAAGCTGTTATAAGTTGATTAAAGTTTGGTCATATTCGCCGACACCTTGTGTGATATATTTGGATATATTCACAATTTGTGGATATGGGGTCACGTTGGAATCAAAAGAAGTGATGGTTACTATTGATGTGGCGGAGGAACACAGGTGGTTTACTGAGCTAGCCAGGTATGGCGGAATATTCGTTGATGGATGTTTCCATCACCTGATCAGAGGTTCTGAATGTTACATCCTCTGTTTTAATGCTACAAATTTGACATTCGAGAAACTCATTAACCTTCCCAAGTTAGGAAGTGATAATAATGTTTTGGGGGCTGTCAGCGGGCGATTGGTTTTAGTGGGTAAAGTTAGCGGAGGTTTTGAGCTTTGGATCCAGAATCGGACACGGGGTGGAGTAGCTGACCAATGGACTAGATGGGGGTTTTCTTTGCACATTCCAAGATTTGTTTGTTTCAATCATGGAGGTCTTATAGTGCATCAGGGTGATAATGAATTGGTGATTTACTACGAGGATTTTGTTGAGGATTTTGGGATTGTTGAATTCCGAATTAAACAAGCCATTCATCATCGCTTGTAGCCATGTAATTGTCTTTACATTTAGTGCATATTCTGACTCCCTGATTTGGAAATATTGGCTGAATAAAGGTTTCCATGTTATCTTGTACATTGATCTTCTAGAAGTTAGAATTTACCAAAACTGAACTTTGGAAACAGAATATTCCTAATACTAACACAATTATACTACGTTTCTAAATGTTATCAGAGTTGGTTTTTTTATAGAATTGTTAATATTTGGTTCTCAAAATCTATATAAGAGTAACGCTATTAGCAAAGTTGGGGATAGCAATAGAAAATATGGAGGATCAGAGTGGACAAGAAAAAAGGTCAGCTGTCCTTCTCATCGATCATCTCAGAGCCAGTGGCCAGCCGACTCTGACTCGGTTCCGTTTCACACTGAGGCTGGATGGAAGGATGGTTGAAAAGGTTCTTAGCTTGCCGTTTCATAAGTACACACTTCAAAACTCGTGCAACAACTTGCTTTGTTTTGTAAAAACTCGTGCAACAACTTGCTTTGTTTTGTAAATCATAACATGGCTGAGAATCCAGTGTATTTGGTGGACCTTGTTGCTAATAAAATCACCATGCTTCCTAAACCGAATCCAGCACGACGTAAGGCTTTCAAAATCTATTCTTACGGAGTCGGATTTGATTACAAGTCTAAAGTGTATAAGACTGTGCGCATAGAGGTGATGCCAAACTCTAGAAATATGAGTAACTATTGCATGTGTGCGGAGTTCAACTGCCAAGGGGACAGCTCATGGGAGTTAGCCAATAGAGGTCTCCCTTCAGGTTCCATTTATGGCAAGCCCGTGTCAGTACATGGCGCCTTGGTCTGGGCTGATTTCCCAGGAAACGATGCTGCGATGAGTAGCCAGCGTTGTGCCCAAGCATTTGATTTATGTAAAAACGAGTTTTTTAGAGTCCGCTTGCCACCTAACCTAAATTTAAAGTAGGTCACTTGGTGGAGCTGAACGGGAAGCTATGTGCTGTAGACCTGTCATCTGATTCGTTTATCAATATTTTGGTCTCGCAAAACCTTGATGGTTCGTGGGAGAGTTTGTGTAGTATCAATATGATGGCGCTCCAAGGAGAAAGGGATCATCGGAGGACCAGAGTAATTGGCATCCTTTGGAACACTGGAAAGGTGTTATTGAAGCGCGGTTTCCGTTCATATTTCATGTACGAGGCGGCCACAAAGAAGCTCGAGCGAGTGTACTTGCCAATAGAAGCGGTAGAGACTCAAGAGCTTTGTTACAATGGTAATCAGCTTAATTGATGTAGGTTAATGTCCGAATTTTTTTTTGAAGTTTATGAAAAGAAATTTGGATTCAAAAGTTTTTCAGCAACTGTTTTCCATTAATGCATAAAAATAACTATAAAATTTGGGATAAAGTTTCAACTGCTCAATAAGCAGGTACAAGTTTCAGTGTAACAAAACTTAAAATGGGAGAGTAAAACTAGTTCCATCCATACCACAATAATAAAATATAAGCTTAGGCAGTAGCACCCTTTCCTTTCTTTTTCTGAAGCTTCTTCATGTAAAATTCCAATTCTCTGCCTTCTAGGATGTACCTAGTTTTTTAAAAGAAGATAAGAAACTACACACTGATACTAAACACTGGATATAACAGGAAAATAAAAACATACCCATCAGCACGCCCATGCTGACCAGGGCGCGAAGCAATTGCAGCCAAGAGCCGCCCTCCACTAAATTGCTCTTCAACATGTGGATCAATCTTACGCCCCTCCTGACGCTTTTCCAACTTCCTTAACACATGGGCACTCTTCTTAACCTCCTCGGAGGCGGCTTCAGCATCCTAAAAGGAAGAAAAGAAATAAAATAAGTAAAACATCAGAGTAAAAGATCTTAATTAACATGGATTTATCAAATGACATGCCCAAGCATACAGAGATAGGAAAAATACTATTGATTCTAACTAAAACCAAAGTTGGCTACTAAAAGAGACTGCTTTTATGACATAAAAGAATAAACAATAGCTAGTTAACAATATTTTGACATAATCAAATTGACTAGACTCTGTCACTCTAGAGGACGAAACTAAATCTAATCACGAATTCAAACAATAAAAGATACACCCAAATCAAAACAAATCATTTAGCATATGAACATACCTCTCCTTCCTTCTTAGCTCCAGCAGCAGATCTCTTCTTACGCCCAATCTCAACACCATAATGTGTAAGATACCATTGCTTAAAAGGTGCAGCATCAACCTGAACAATAGCACCTTTAACCAATGTCTGTGTACGCACCAACTCATTGTTGGAAGCATTGTACACAACATCGAGAATTCTAGTCTTCCTGGTAGTAGCCTCACTTCCCCATGAGAAGTTACCAGTGTCCAACCTCAAAGCTCTCCATTTCACATTACCACCTCTCACTCTGATCCTCCTAACCGTCTTATTACTAGACAACTTAGTGTTTGCAGGCTGCCTTCCCAACTCATACCTTCACATCCAAATCATATTACTTCAGTTGACTAAATTAATGTCTAAATTTAAGTTCTAAATACTAAGTACAATACTAATACATCCAAAATAAATATTAGTATGCAAAATTTAGAATAAACATGCTAACAAAAGAAGAGATAATTAAAGAGCATACTTCCGCTTCTTCCTCCAGGCCTTCTTCTTGCCACCAGTGGCGCGGCGCTTGTGCATGGAATCACGAGAAATACCTGTTGACGCATGGAATTACATTTGGGGCTGTCGATACGGAAAATTGAAATGCAAAGGATAGGGAGTATGAAGATGGAGAGGGTTAAGCTTACCCATGTTTGCGGCGGCGGAGAAGCTTTCACGATCTTCGGCGCTGATTATTTGATGGAATCCGAGCCGATGATGTTAACCCTAGTTATGATTTACAGGGAGGGGAATATGGGCCGCGTTTCAGCCCATTATGGGGAGAACTCAGCAACAGGCCCACATTCATAGGCTTTAAAGTTTTGTTAATTTTGACTTTGCTTTTGTAAGATAGCACCATTGTAACTTGTAAGTGATACTGCTGAGATCATCATGGAATTTACTAACTATTTTTCATCTTTATTTCAGGATAACTCAACTCATGGAGATGGAGTGGATTGGAACAATGCGTTGGAGGCAGTCCAACCAAAAATGACTGATGATCTAAATATGAAGCTGTTGGAGCCTTTTACTGTGGAAGAAATCACTCACGTTGTCTATCAAATGCAACCGTTAAAAGCTCCGGGACCCGATGGCTTCTCAGCTATATTTTTTCAAAAGTTTTGGAGGGTGGTGAAAAATGAGGTTTGCGCTGAGGTTTTGGAATTTCTAAACAATGGAAGAATGGATGACAGATTGAATGAAACTGTGATTATTTTACTGCCAAACTCAAAGGATGCAGAGTCAATGGAGGAATATAGACCGATCAGCCTACGCAACGTAGTAATGAAGATAATCACAAAAGCCTTGGCAAACCGACTTAGCTTGTGTCTACCAACAGTAATTTCAGACTCACAAAGTGCTTTCTTAAAGGGGAGGTTGATCTCTGATAACATACTAATAGCTCATGAAGTCACTCACTTTATCAAACACAGCAAAAAAGGCCAGAATGGATACTTGTCTGTAAAAGTGGATATGAGCAAAGCGTACGATAGAGTCAACTGGAGTTTCTTGAAGAATATGCTCCTGAAGCTAGGCTTTGATTCATCTTGGGTCTGTAAAGTAATGAGGTGCGTGGAATCTGTCTCGTACAGAATTAAAATAAATGGAAGCAAGTCAGAAATTATCAAGCCAACTAGAGGTATTCGTCAAGGAGACCCCATTTCACCTCTACTTTTCATAATTTGCCAAGAGTGGTTATCAAGCAGTCTGAGAAGGAGTAATGACAACAAATCTCTTGAAGGGATACAAGTGGCAAGAGGACTCCCAGGTATTAATCATCTATTTTTCGCTGACGATTGTCTGTTCTTCATTAAAGCTGAGCTAAGATGTGTGTACGAGTTGAAGAAGATTTTAGCAATGTATGAGCTATTAGCGGATCAACAGATCAATTATAAAAAATCAGAGGTCAGTGGCAGCAACAACCTAGATGACATAATGCTGAAGCTTTGTGGAGAATATCTAAACATGGACATTGTACTTAAACACACAAAATATTTGGGTCTTCCGATGGTTGTGGGGCAAAACCGAACCGAGATCTTCAGATATATTGAGGACCGAACGCAACGTAAAATTCAGAGTTGGAAAACTCTACTACTATCAGCAGCTGGGAAGGAAGCATTGATAAGGAGTGGACTGCAGGCCATACCATTGTACGCTATGAGCTGTTTCAAACTACCTAAAACGTTATGCAACAAACTCTCATCCATCTCGTTAAACTTTTGGTGGTCAACAAAAAATCAGAACAATGGCATACACTGGATTAAAAAGGATATTGTTCAGAAAAATAAAGACTTGGGTGGTATGGACTTTAGATGCTTTGAAAGCTTGAATCAGGCGATGCTAATGAAACAATTATGGAGAATTATCAATTATCAGGAACTCCCCATCAGTCGAATATACAAACAAAAATATTTTAGGGATGGAAACTTGGTGGAGATAAACTCAAACCAGAGTGACTCGTTTGCTTGGAAATGCCTGTGTGATGTTAGTAGAATGTTTTTTGCAGGGCTAAGGGAAGGCGATGACCACATGATAGTCAAATGGAAATACACAACGGACGGGGTATACACTGTGAAAAATGGGTATGACTTCGCTCTTCAGTGGAGGGGAACTTCGAGTAATCTTGCAGGAGAATCTTCTAATATAGAGTCATGCTCTAGATTTTGGAGGACGTTGTGGAAATTAAGAATTCCAGCTAGCTCAAAAATATTCGCGTGGAGACTTTATTATGATGCACTACCTGTGTTCCCTAAGTTGAGAAGGAGAGGAGTTCAAACGAGAGTGAATTGTTGTGTGTGTGGTTTTGAAGAGGAATCAATCACACACTTATTCTTTAAGTGTTGGTGGAGTATTTGCGTATGGAGAGGCTTGAATATCAGTTGGCCTGAATCAGTGGAGAGGTCGGCAGGGGATTGGTTATGGCACTTGGCTATGGAAGAAAGCAGTCAAAAACTTGAAAATGTTGTGGTTGCTGCGTGGCTGATTTGGAAGAACAGGGGAATCAATTAGCACATGACAAGGAGGGCTGGCCTGTTGAAAGTTGCATCTTAAAGTGTAAGAGCTTGATTGCACAATTTGATAAGAGAAAGCTTATAGGTGTAAGTCAAGTTCAAGATACTTCGATTAACTATCTGAACAAGCCGGTCATTTGGTGCGATGGGTCTTGGTCACAATCTGATGAAGTTGGTGGATTTGCAGCTTTGGCTACTCATGATGATTTAATCCTAGGAGTGTTAGCAAGCTACAACATAAACTGTTCTTCGGCTTTCGAAAGCGAATTAAGAGGTATTTTGTGCGGTTTGAAACTTGCTGAGTCTCTTGACTTAGATGAGGTAACTATTGCTTCCGACAGTTCCGAGGCCATTTGGGCCATCTACAGAGGAAGTACCTCATCTTGTGCAAGTGTTGAAATTATTGATCAGTGCCTGAGATTCATCCTTTCCAAACCAAGGTGGTCGATTATTCATGTATTAAGGGAGTCTAATTACTCTGCTGACTACTTAGCAAAATTTGCTAGAATGGAACATTGGTGCTGGATGTCTAAGATGGCCATTCCGAAGATCGCATATGAGGCTCGGACGCGAAGAATGCCAGGAACTAGCGGACAATGAAAGTTGATGATGAAAACAAGATAACACACTATGTTTGTTGGTTTGTTTTCGTTATTATTTGTCGGGAGGCTTATTAGTCTCCTTTTTGCATCGAAAAAAAAAATTATTCTAGTCCATTTCAACACCAACAAATTATCTGTTTAATGAGTTTGCTTCATGGCACTACTACAAAAATTACATGTAATAATTTTTACAAAACCACCAAATGATGTATTTTCCAAAATTGTCAACTAGGCTAACCCGGCAAGAATAAGAGCATCAAACCTGTCTAGATGTGACGTTAGTTTTTATTATTCACAGAGGGGTTAGGCAAGACAGGTTTATCAGCCCTCACAACCTCAGCTTCATTTTGTGATGTGGAACTTACAACACCAAGTTTGTTTGCATCAGCTGCTTTGGGATCTTTCTCTCGAGTAACCTCACTTGATGAATCTTCTTTTTTCTGCCTGTTGCTGACATTTTCTTTTTTGGCCTCGACTGCAACTACTTGTTGTATAACAGTTTCCAGTTTCTCCAGTCTCTCTTTCACCTCCAATATCTGTGCTTCAGGGCCTCTAAGTCTCTCTTCTGCTGCAACTCTAGCTAACTCTTTTGCTTTTCCTTCCTCTTCAGCTTTTCTTTTTAACTCCAACTCCTGTGACGCATTAACAAAATCATTAACACATGCCATCAAATTTGAAGTTGTCAACAAATTGATTACGTGAAAAAGGTAAACACAAACTAACAGCAACTTAAAAGCATTTTCAGTCAATATTACTGCTCAACAGGGTTCATTTGAGAAGACCATTTTGACCCTCAAAGATTCTTTCAACAAAGAATTTAGCTTATTCAGGGTTCCTAATTCATATGGAGTAATAACATTCAAATGTCAAAGTAGAGTATACAAATTATTCAAAAACAAGCCTTCTCTTCATACAGTTAATTATTTGAGTCTACCAAAGTAACAACATATTTGAATACAGCGAGAAACGTACTAGAAAGCTCAGCACTCATCATGTGAGAGAAAGGCATATTACCGCTTCCATTTTTCTCATTTCGCGCCGAGAATACATAGCCACTAAATATACAGCTGTCACGAAAAAACATAGATTAGATGAAATATCTACGATAAGTCATCAATGATCATAAACAATCTTGAATAAGTAGTTTAAGTGTATTATAAGAAAACTAAATACCAAGCGATGGCAGGCAGCAAAAAAAGAGTTGGACCAAATGGAAATCAAGCCTGACCAAAAAAGGGGAAAAGGTAAACATATATCCCAAAAAATCAGAGACATTTGGACTTACGTTTCAGTTAATGCTTGAAAGAACTCACACGTTACGTTTCAGTGAAATGTCACTGCCACAGGAATTAAAAAATATTATAGTTCACAAAGCCTCACTAAGGAAAACCAAGTCAAACAAAAGTGCCAGTACATTACAGAGGACCTGTCACTTACCTGTAACGAATATGAGTCTCCAATATATATAGCTCAGTTTTGGGTAGGTAAATAATGTAAACTTATTAGACTGCGCTTACAAAACTTAAGGTTCAACTCATTAGCTCCATAAGATTTTAAACTTGTAGAAGCATTCAGTACTAAAGTAGGTGTATTTATAGACTATAATACTGCTTCGTTGGTTATGTTAGACGCCAAAAGGTACTAAAATTTCTCTAACAAAAATGAATGCATGTTTGCACTCCCACCTAAAAATCATAAACGAGATAAAGGCATCTAATTTCGCTATCAGTAATCAAATTCTGACCATCTATAACATGCAAGAACAACTATGCTTGGGACATTCGTGATTTGGTATATTGTTGAACTTGAAAGCAGCTAAAAGATTTACCCAAATTTCTTCCTTTTTGGCGGTACAGTAAGCAACATATTAGTTGCAGTCATAAAATCAAGGTTTTCCAGCTGCTTATACGCTTCCCATCTTTTCGCTGCTTCTTCCATTTCCTCCTTGCTCTTTCCATTGGCGCCACGACACAAAGCTCTGGATTGCTTAAATTGAACATGTAGTGGTCTCACAATCCTTAACCAACACTTCTTATACTGAATCAACCGACGCATAATACTCTGATATACTTGCTGCAGCTTATGCACCGGTGAAACCGCTATTCATTCAACAATTTCCATCAGATGAATACATGTGTAACGAAATTGATAGGTTGGGAAAAGAGGCGGCGAACGATTGGCTCAAATTTACCTGATGATGACCAGAGGTAGAAAGTTTGGCCTGACGGCGACCCTTTACTCTACTTGGTCCGTCGTCAGCGGAGGGTTTAGTTAGGGCTTCATTATTTGCATCTACGAAAATTTGACGAATTTACCCTTCTTCGGATCACCGTGGGATTTCATTATGGACGATTTTACCCTGGCCAAGATAAGATGTTTCCAGTTGGTGTTCATTACAAAATTTGCAAGCTTCAAATATAAAGTGTCAATCTTTCAATGAGAGCTTGTTAACTAGACTGCGAAAAGTAAACTCAAAAACTAGAAAATACGAATACTTAAATTTATAATGCTTGAAAAATGTAACTACATCACATGTCTAACTTGAAAATGGGAGAAAACAAACAGGGTAAAACAGCCAATGGCAAGAACTTCAGACTTAAGCCTTGACTCGTCCATAGAACTTTTGCTTTTCCTGGGTAGTCTGGAAGCGACCATGGCCGAACTTGGAAGAGGTATCGATGAACTTGAGTTTGATCTCCTCGAGAGCCAAACGGGAGGTCTGTTTGAGAAGGGATTGACGAAGGGTCACAACTCTTTTCTTGGGTCCAACACAGCATCCCTTGATCATGATGTAATCTTCTTTTACAATCCCGTAGTGGGGGAATCCTCCCATTGGAGTGATGTCCTTCTCAGTTCTGAATTATCAAAACAAATACTCAGTAAACTAATATGTTCTAGACATCATATTTAGAGAATTGAAGAATATAGTGTGGCGATTATTACCTGTCATACTCAGTGTCGGCTGTGTGGCTCTCCTGGGCTGACTTTCCAAGCTTGTAAATCTTCTTGTTCATTTCAGTACGGTGATGGTAACCATTTTGACCAGCTCTGGCAACTGTGTAGGAAACCCTAGCAGGATGCCATGCTCCAATACAAGCCACCTTACGCAGACCCCTGTGAGTCTTACGAGGTAAACGAGTCACACCCCAACGGGTGACCACACCTTCATAACCCTTACCCTTGGTGACACCAATAATGTCAACCATTTCATCCTTCTGGAAGACAGCATCAATTGGGATCTGTTTCTCAAAGAAACTGTACGCAAAGTCGACTTTTGGGAATAGTTCCACCATTGATCTGGATTTCCATGAGGTGAGCTTTCTTTTGCTTCAAACCCTTCATTTTCCTGATCTGAAAAATAAAAAATATCATCATTTAATAGAAAACATTCAAAACCACCTGTTCTCATTTCTCAATGAATGTAGTGGACTGTGGCCTGTATTTTACCTGGGTGTGGGCCAACACTCGAACAACAGTAGCGTACTTCTTGATTTTGTCTAGTTGAGCCTGGACACTCTTCTTCCCCTCATCAGATTCAAATTGCTTGGCATACTTGGTGAATGCCTTCTTCTTGGATTTGACCCAGTTCTTGTAGAACCTACGCTTAACCTCCTCACTTAGATGCTGAGCCCAGACAGTGTTCAATGATCGCAGACCTCGAGGAGTCTTGACGTATCCCACAACTCCAACAACAACCATGGGTGGAGTCTCAATGATAGTGACAGCTTCACAAGTCTCCTTCTTGTGCAGTTCTACACACAAGATTCAATATTTAACATAACAGCAATATTTATATAAGCAATCAAAAAATTTATAACCGTTACGTATAAGAAATAATATGTACTTACTGGATCCTGGCTTCTCGACATCTCTGACAATGTGAGTCATACCAGCCTTGTATCCCAAAAAGGCGGTAAATTTGGGTTCCTTGGTTTGGTCATCCTTGGGGAAGGCCTTCACTGTACAATAATAATATCGATAAGTCAGTATTTCCATCGAATTGTTCACCTTGCTGATTTATAAAGACCTAAATGTTTAAAATTAATATTGAAAGTGTCTAAAAAGTGTTTAATCGAACAATACTGCAATAACCATAACATTCCGCACTATGAGTTCAAGCAAACTTCAACTACTACATAATTTTCCGGAGACATTATGTCACAAAAATGTTCTAATTGTAAACAACCAGTCAAGTCCGAACGAATCATTCATATTTAAAAGCACAAATCACAACCTTTTAATATTAAAAGTGATCAAATTATACAATGAAGCATTCATATAAAACAGGTTTACAGTTACTGACCCTTGCCCCTCATGCGGGAAGCTCTTTTCCTTGGAAGAAATCCAAGAGAACCGTGACGCGGGTGCTCAAACTTCCTGTGCGACATCCTGCACCCAAAAAAAACACAATAACAAATCTCAATCAGCACAACATTAATACAATACAATGAGATGCATCAAAACGAGTAGAGAATCAAAAAGAGAGATACCTGAGAGATAGATGTGTGAAGCTGCTTCAAAATGATGGCTTGAGATGATAAATACTATACTCTGATAAAACCCTAGAGAGATACAAAATTCGATGTTCGTATTGGGCCGTGTATTGTCGGCCCATTTAGCCAATTAGGTCAGGACTTTGTCTCATGTTATAGTATAATACAAGAGCCGCTCTGCTGCTTCTCAATGAATCTGGGTTTAGCGAGGCTGTAAATTGTCGTTTGATTGTTTGATTTTTTTTAATGTTATGAAGAAAGCGTGATGAAACTCATTGTGCTGAAGGCAGCATCGAACTATCGGTGCTATGAGCTTAAGCAATCCACACGAGATTTCTGACTTTCTTTCCTGCATCCTTCTTTTTCTCTTGTTTTCTGATTTGGTGCTTGTGTTCATTTTTTGATTGTATTTTATGTTCTGATTGTTGAATTTGATATTGGTTGGATCCATTGTTTCTTAAATGTCCAATCTTGAATCAAAGTCATCATTCGAATAAAGTATTGTAGCAATTGAATCATTTATCCTTGTTAACAAGCCAAACTTGAATCTAAGGTAAAACATATTCAATACGCAAAGTAATTGATGAATTGTTATTAGGTATTACCACATTGTAATTAGGGAAGAATTCTTCGTGAAGCGAATAGGTTATACAATTCTGGATGGAGTGGAAGCTAAGATCTTAAATAGATTTTGTAGAGGACATGGAAGCTACGCCTTGATTTGTTAGAGTTTATTATTTCATTTGCAATGAAATGTAAAATCACGTGAACAGCATTAGCTACATTTTCCAGTCTTGAGATTGTGAAACTTTAAAAATATCAGGAAACATGCATGGTTGCACTTATAATGAGTGCTGCAAACAAGAAATTAGTTTTAGGTGATGCTCACAGTATAAATAGATGATATCTAGTACACAGCTTTTTTAATGAGTATCTGTTTTTAGTCATTCTTCAAAGAGATTACCAACATAAATAATCAGGATACATTTTTGACCAATGTGCGCCAGTAGCAGCCATTTGAGAATTGAGGTGAAACCCCTCCATAAACTTTCTGAGATGATGTCCAAAGTCACCTTGCAGCAGGGATAATCTCATTGAGTTGATACAGTTTCAAATGGAGTCTGAAAATAAGGCATACCTTCCAGGCCATGGCTTTTGAAACTGCAACAAGCATATAACCACTATGTAATAGACCATTATGTCATATGATGGCGGAGGAAGTTGAAACTTATTATATTAAGTGCACTCAAAAAATGCATGTTGATCTTGGAAGATGTTGGTTTTTGGCTTAAAGTAACATTCTTGGTTTAAAGCAGCAAACAGGATTAATTCATATAATGCATGGATACCTTAACAAAATGTTGATCTAGGAAGATTTTGGTTGTTGGTTCCATTCGCTGTGGTAACCAAAAATTAGCTTGGCCCGCAAAAATCGTCATTGTATAATTATGAGTGTTTTACGGTAAATTACTCTTAGTATTAAAAAGAGTTGTTTCCAACACAAACACCCGTGGGTTTTTCATCATTGTACATCATACAACATTGTCATCAAATACAATTAACCTTGAGCAACCCTTTGTTCAAACAAGACTTTATATTGCACAGCTCCATGAACAGCACTTGTTTGAACACTTCAGTATTGAGATATTCACTTTCTGTGAAAAATCCCTATTGTATAAACACAGATAGTCAAATGGGCATTTGGGATTCTTCATACCCACTAGTTAAACCCTACCATTCCCAAGAGTGTACTCTGCGAAGAGGTCGAGGGGGTTTTCGGTGCTCAACAACAGGTATGATATTTTCCATAAGCTGCAAAAGAGCGGACACATCAGAAAGTGATATAACACGGCCAACATTGATGTTCACAATATTATGCACGCAAGAGATCAGTTAACACCCATTATTGATGAGTCGCATTTATAGTGATGTGGCAGACAATCTAGCATTAAGAAGCTTATGAGTTTTGAAATAAGAATGTGCACATTGGCTCAATCTATTCCCAGATCAATCAATATCAGTCTGTATTTGTCTAATAAATGACGTTCAGAGTATGGTGACAACCAACCGAACACATTATTAACAAAAGTCAAAGCCTTACATGCCAGTCTTTAAAGTAACAGACTAAGGAAAAGAGGCTTCAGCGTCAAATCACTTAATTTCCATCGACCATATATTTTGGAAACTGGAAAGGCATCTATAATTCATATTTCAGATGGTAAAAATTACACTCTAAAAATAATGGGAATCTCGGCAATGTAACATCATAGCACTGTCAAGATTGTATTAGAATGATATATTACAAAGCATGAAATAATAAAAACTTATAGTTTGTGGAATAATACTACAGCTCTGCACATTAAAGGAATATTTCAATACAAAATTTGATGCTTACCAACTTAAGTCGTTCCTTGGTCTGAGCTGCCTACAAAGCAAAATGTAAGGACAGATTAAGCATCAACGGAGCAAAGAATGACGGCTGGCACTATCTATATAGAAAGTAAAAAATAGAGACAATAATCAAGATGAAGGCAGACTTGCTAATCACGTCGGAAGCGATAATGTTAAGCATTTATGGCTTAGTGATTTGTACCAGTACCCAATTAGAACAGGAGTATGAATAATATGAGCCTTCGTCCTCCTCCATGAGACTCGATTGTTTACAATAATATCTACCTTTGTCTTTTTCAGGACAATAGTAATAGATACAAATCTATAGATTCACATGGAAATATGATTTGGGTTTTATAATGAATACTCCATAAGGAAAATGTTGTATGCACCGTGCATACGGCATGTAAAGTGGACTAAAATGGCCCTGAATTTATTCACCAGTACCCATAGAGTCAGGTGCATTTTCGTCCTTTTATTCACAAATTTGTAATTTCGAGGTTAATTAAGTATTTGTCGTTTCTTTAGCATTTCATCTGACAAATTAGACTAAATTAGACTAATTTCGAGGTTAAAAAAAAAATTAGACTAAATTTGACAAAAGGGCAGACCTGAGTGCATGCAATAATCTCAGGTCAGGTACATAGCAGAGCACAATGCTACATGAAGAAAAATATATAATCTATATAAGTCCAAGAAATATGAAGCTGAAACCATAGCTACAAGAAAGTTAAAGATGAGGGGAATCTCAAAAGGCACTCAACAACTTCAAATATTCCAAATGCATGGAGTCTAGAAAAGCAAAGGGATATGGACAAGAGATCCAGCATCCCCTATGATTGTGGACTAACTAAACCTTGAAAGATTCTTCTTTTTAATAAAGTTCTCTACTGTAACTGATAAAAATAATTATTATAGAAACAGACACACTGACCAATTATACATAAGCGAGGAAAATAAGTATGATTTAAAAAAGCAAGATATTTACTATTTAGTCAAAATTTGATAATTCAAATACACTGAGTGAAACAGCCTTTAATGAACTTGATCCATTTCTTTAGAAAATGCAGTTTTAGTCACTTATGTACCTCTATGGCTGATATCTTTTCCTAGAAAAAATGATATGGAAGCTTGGTAACTGTTTAAGAATCTCAATATACTAGCTACAAAACTGTTATTACTACAATATATTTTTTAAATACGAGAATCTAGCAATATAGATAAGTTTTGATAAGATATGAAATTTGCATCATAAAACATGTTACTTTCATGGTCTCTAAACACACAATTTCATATTAACAGCCACAAAAACTGTTATAACTATTAATTTTGCAGTAGTACCTTCTCTTTCAAAAGCTGTTCATTCTCCTCCTCAAGTTTTGAAGCTAACAATTCCAATTTAACTTGATGTTCCTGCAAAGAAAAATATTTGCATCACATCATTGACATACTTAACTAGCAAAACAACACAACAGAGATGGAAACAAATCAGATTTAATCATAAATTGATTGGCTGGATCCCGGACTAGATATAGTATACAAACTATACATGACAAAACAGTCAGGTATAAATTGAAAGGTTTACTTGAACTTACTACGAACAAATCAGAGAAATAAAACAGAAGTCATATTACCTGCTTACGCTCTCTGGACCGCGCAGCAGACTCTCGATTCTTAATCATTCTTCGCTGCCTCTTTTGTGCAGTCTTATCCAAGTTGTCAAAAACACCTGATCCTCTCCTCTTGTCTCTACCTATTACACCACCAGCATCACTACCTAACCTTAACAACATCCCTGAACTATAATTAGAACCTCCACTGCTCGGAAAAGGACTCAATGGAACACTATCAAAAGAAAACAATCTACTACCACTCTCATCCCAACACCAGCAGACACTGATCCAGACAATGGAACCCTCACTTTCACATCCTCCTCAAAATCAACCTCCTCTTTATCCACAGCTCCAGCCCTAACTAGAAAATCCTCCAATGTCATCATATCATCAGGTACTTCAACTTTACACACCTTCCTTTCCTTTCCTCTCCTCCACCAGCCACAATCCCCTTCCACACATCCTCCACTGTCCTCCTCATGTGAACCCCCGTCGCTTGAGATTTCGTCGGATTATTGTTCAAATTGATAGCGGCGCGATCGGTATTTGTGGTGGTGGAAGACGCCGGTATCAACGCCGATGATGCCATGTAACATTGCCCAGGTTGAATTTGGTGATGGTTTTTTTCTAGGGTTTCGGATTTAGGTTGTGGTATGCGCGTGTCTGTTGGATATTGGTAGAGTTAACTAAACCATGTGTTAGGTAAAGTCTAATTAATTAAAAACGAAAGTAATATTTTAATTAGGAAAATGCTGACAACTCTTGTCTTCCAATTTGTAGCGAATACAAAATGACATGTTTGTATTTGAAATTATGTTGTTACAAATCAAAAGACATGTTTGTAGGGTCCAAAACAACTTGTTCCACAACCATTCAATCCAAATGCCTAGCAATAAACCACCTGTTCTTGTGTGCCAACTAGTTACAAGGTGAAAATTCAATTACAAAGAGACTTGAAACAAGCAACCCTTTACAATCTTAAACAATCGGGAGCTCACTAGCCCTAGCATGATTACTATGTAGAATCAAATATACCAACACTGAATCCATAAACAATGGTGCATCATGGGGACTGCATCCTTCCCCTTGATCATTGCAGCTGAGATGGTGTCCATTCCTTCAAAGCTGGAAGAAAATACTTCACGTGTTGACGTGTTGTCATATTGTAAGAAATGCATGATTATACAACCGGTCTATCGGGTTGGATGACTTCTGATGTCAGGGCTTGAGGTGAGTGTGTGTGGCTCAATGTCCTAGCTTCCGCTTCTCTTTCCCATACTTGAGTGACGGGTCTCTGTACGAGTTGCTGGTGCCTGATGTTTTAAACTAGCTACACCGAAAGGGTCAACTTCAGAGTTCTGGCGGGGACCATTACTGCCACGACTTATAATATCTTCATCAATTACATCAATATTACGCCGTTGAGATATCTTCAGAAGATCGTCACCAATCTCTAAGTCTCCTTCCACCTTTGGTCGCCGGTCAGAACCAGTTTCCACTTCAAGTGTTGTATGCAAGACAGGAGGCCTTGATGTTTCCTCTTGGATAAAAGCACGGAAATTGTTCTTTGAAGGTTTGATCTCTGTGCAAAATACTTCTAGAAAGTTGTTTAGGCACCCCCTGTCATAAACATTTGTCCTGCTGTCGGCTTTGTACCGAAAATTTTCATAGGTAGTCTGCAAATACAATCAATATTCAGCATTAGCTGCAGCTAAGTTGTATACACGAGCAACGTCAGAAGCAAAAGAAGTAATTTACTATCAGTTTGGCAATGTTTAATTTAAATGGATGAAAGCAAGATAACAAAAGCTGGTTTAAAACAATCAATGTTGAAAGCATGAGGAAGCCTCGGAGCAAACCAACTATTGATATAATCAGGGTCCAGGGATCACCTATAATAATCCCACCAGTAAACAGAGATTGCTATAAATAAGATAGGTTTGAAAGAAATCTTTTATTTCCATGAATGACCTAGAATGTGACCTTGCACATCCACACTGCATTGTGGATATACCCTAATGGGTAGATTTTTGTTATTTGAATCAACATCCGAGGTGCAAAAATAAGGCCGTTTTGAATGCGAACCCACGTAAATGAGACCAATATATTATAATCATCTCAATTGTCTGATCAATAGTTTTTCTAATTCAGCTTTGCCCTATTGCCGACTATTCTTGTTTCCCTAAGCTAAATGCTGGGTACACCAATATACCAATTAGAGATAATTTGAAATTGAAGTAGATTTACTTTTGAACTTAGAATGCACAACAATAAACTGAATTACTAATAGAGTTTGTATGGGATCTACTAACTAATACTGAACTCATGGAGGGAAGAGATGTTTTATACTGCAACTTATGAAGATTGAAATGCATAAATACTAGTAAAATTTCTAATATCACGTGTATTGAAGGTTTACTAACCTGATTCCTACTAATGAGATACAAATGGAAGCCAGTGAGCCCACCAACAAACCACAAAGCAATAAAACTATAACCCATCAAGACCACTGATGCAGGAGACTCTTTCATTGCTCTCCACACAGTGCTTTGATACTGATCCATTAAAACCTTAATGTAGAATGCAGAGAAGCTGAACACATAGATACACAACAGTGTTGCAGACGAGACAAACATAAAAAAATACCGATAGTTCCGCTGCATGCAGAGGATGTCAGTTAATATAGGATAATAGAAAAAATGTGCAAAAAGAGCAGCTGAAAAAAATCAATATCAAACAACTTACCAATCCAATGCACTGGCCTACCCACGGGCAATGGTGATCAAAACGCTCAATACAGTTATTACATATGGAGCAATGTGAGCAACGAGGAGGCCGATACAGCATGCATGTGTCACAGTACTTCACCTTAACTGGAATGCCATTTACCATCACTTCTTTTGATCGAGAAATTGCAGGCTTGGTGTTTGTCTACCACTAGGGTCATTAGATACCCCTGTGTCATAGCGGAATTCTTCTTCTGGTGGATGCGAATTGCGAGGAATAATACCAGGGTCACGAGCAGAAGTACAAAACAGAAGCAACAACACCTACCAATATGCGAATTCGTGAAGGATTCATAATTAACATAGTATGAGAATTTGGACGCGACAATAAAAAGCAACTATTTTCCGTGAACCAGAACGTAGCAACTAAAGAGATGCATTTGCGTGCTACAGTAAATACACTATTATATAAACTTGTTAGATATAAACAAAGATCTATAGATAAGAAAGAAAACATTTACGACATGCATTTCTGGACTCCAAATCACCAAAATAGTACATGTATTTTCACATGCAGAAATAATACAATCATCATATATAAGTTTTCAAGTAACCTATAGAGATGAATTCACCACTGGGACAAACTTGATTCCTTTAACTGGTTTAAATCCAATTCCATATTCTATCAAAGAGCAAAAAGTATAATTGACTATGCTACTCAAATATAGAACCCGCGTATAATTTATGGACCGTGCTGCACAAGTATAATATAACCCATCAGATATTAAGTGAACTTTACACCAATATCAATGTTGAGGTTTTAGCAAAAAGCAGCTATTGGCTTGACATCAGTGACACAAACAAAGACAATTCTGATGACATTAAAGAATCAATAACAAGTACTCGTCATATGCTTGATTACTAAACATCGAAATAAAGGTAAGAGATTACTCACATATACAGTAAACAAGATAACTACCACTAGAACAGCATATCCCGCATTATATGATGTAAAGTGATGCCGCAGATGCCTTGCAACGAAGATACAAAAAGTAATAACAGGAACTGTGATAAGCAGCAAAGTTCCGAGCAGTGACTTGGCATCCGGCCCAAAGATCAAATGCCCACCAAAAACAAATATCTGCAAAACATATCTGGTCAGCAATAAGGCCAGGATCAAATAACTATCTACATTTTCAGAATACTAAATGCATTTAATGAACTGCAATGGCATAAAAACACGGAATAATTAAAAAGTACATTATTCCCAGGCCAAGCTTGGTAGAGGCGCTTCGCCATGTGAAAAGGGGGCTTACAGAGAAAGTTGTAACAAACTAGTTACAGTAGTATGGATGACGATATGGTGTTCATCTATCTGAGCTGTGATAAATTAGGGTTTGAATGAAGTATGATAATTCGAATTGAGGATTCTGAGCAGATAAAAGACGGAACTTTGAATCGGATTAATGGTTTTGAAAATTGGGGATTAGGGTTTGGGGTTGGGTAGTGGAGAGAGTCTGAATCTGAATGAAAATGAATTACGAATTGCATCTCCGAAGCCAACATCACCAAGCCTCTGCTTTTTCTCTCCTCAGTTATTTTTATATACATTTATTGCGTCATTATTATGCTTTTTCTTATTTATGGTTTAGTGTTTTATGAAGTGGACCATAAAGACTCGAGGATGTATTGACTTGGTTTCATTCAAGCTCTGAAAATGCATTTAGCCTAAAGAAGATGATGACGTGGATGTCTTCTGCAGTAAACAAATGATCCATTTTGATGTATACAATCATCACAATTCACAACAAAGCGAAAAATTGCATGGTGAAAAGTAATATAAGGAAGAGTTTGGAGCATGAGTTTCCTTGCATCAGTCTTCTACAGTGTAGTAACTTGAAGGCTTCCTGATTTCGTCGAATTTTCTGAATTCTCTAGTGGAAGCAGACCGTTGGACCTGATCCAACCCGTGCCAGTTGGGAACTTCCTTAATGTTGTTGATTCTTGGGTTCATGGCGGGCATTGGAGGTTGTATGCCCCTGAAAGTATCTCTTGCAAGTGGCATATTGTTTGGAGTTTTTATCGGTGAGCTATGCGTTGAGTTACTTTGTTCAGCATTTGGCTCGTCTGATACGCCGTGCACCTTTATTTGAGTCTTAATCTCTTTTGGAACCTGATTTTTTTTGAAATGCAGATGAAACTTTTTTCAGGCTTACATTGAAATGTAAAAATGGTTGCAAACTAACCTCTGTACTGGATACAGCGTCATATTTTTCATTTGAAAGTCCAGAATCAGACTTCGGGGGTTCCGTATCCATATCCTTCTTTTTGCGTTCACGTAGTGTTCTGGACCGGTGCCTCAGTTTCCTGTTCCTGATATATGAAGGAGAGTTTGAGTTTGCTAAAGTAGACTTATACTCAACTAAAATATTTTAGAGAAATTTTGTGAATTTAGCATCTGAAAATGTGAAGTTTAGCATTATAAGAAAAATTATTGTGTACCTTCTTCGTTCATTGGCTTTACTTTGCTCATCGTCCTCTGCAAAAATTACAGGTAGGCCAGATAGGTCGCATGCATATGGTTGAGTAACAAAGAACTGCTGGCAAAAAATACAAAATGCAATAAGCACTGTGATTTTATGGCTGTCTATACAGTTCAAATGTAATAAGTAGCAAGTAAAATCATATGTTAAGGCTGACTCATACTTTGTTTTGAAGAGCAGAAGCAGCAGTGCCACGGCGCACAGGATCTAACGCAAGAAGAATACTCAGAAGATGAAGTGCTGATTCAGGTAAATCTCGGAAAGTGTTTAACAGGTTAGGTTTGTATACATGCGGAGGTCGAAATTTCGATGTTAACTTCATCCTTTTCCAGTATTCATCTGAAGGTGTTCCACATAGCTTGAAAATCTTATGAATTTGCTCAATCTGTACCCATTTGAAAATCAGCTTTCAGATATATATTACAAATACAATGGTTTTTAGAAATAAGCCATGTGACCAAACTCTTGTTTTTTCTAGTAAAATTTTAAAAAGTTTAAAACGAAGTAGGAAAGATATACCTCGGTTCTAGCAGGCATAATTGGCGTTCCTTCGAACATTTCAGCCATCAGTCAACCTGCGCTCCAAAGATCAATGCCAACACCATATTCAGTCGCACCTAGTAATAATTCAGGAGCTCTATACCAGAGTGTCACGACTCGACTCGTGAGATTTTGCTTCTTATGTGGGTCAAAATAGTTTGCTAGTCCAAAATCTGCAATCTTCAGTGCACCATTTCTATCTATCAAAAGATTAGACCCCTTGATGTCTCTATGCAGAATACCCTTTTCATGACAGTATTGCAAACCTGACAGCAGTTGTTGCATATAACTTTTAACCTGTAACAAAAAATTTAATTAACACCAAACACAAGTGATCAAATTACTCTTAAATTTAAACGAGAAAAAGAAAATGCATAACCTGTGGTTCAGTGAGTTTAGTGTCTGGACGAGAAATTATGTGAGCCAAATCTGTTTGCATGAAATCAAAAACCAGATACAAACTGTAGTTCATTCTAGACGTGGCCAGTCCTTCGAGCTTCACTATATTTGGGTGATCCAGCTTCTGTAGTATCATGATCTCTCTGGCCATGAATTTAACAGCCTCTGGCTCTGATGTATCAAAATGAACTTTCTTCAATGCAACCACTTTTCCATTTTCTTTATCTCTAGCTTTGTACACATTACTATAAGTCCCTGAACCTATCTGCAAACATCAATTTACTAATCAATATTTGTTATTACTTATTTATATTTTATGTTAAAAATGATCAAATTTGAAGACAAAACAGATTCTAATTCTGACCTTGCTGATCATATTAAAGGACTCGGCGCTCTTGGGAACCAATCCGGTTAGGACCTGAGAAGGAATATTATCAGTGAGCCATTTTGGCCATCCACCCGCAACCTCAACATCCTCATCTCGATTGACCTTCATTTCAGTATCTTCAAAAACTTCTTTTAAACTTTTATCACTAGCAAACCTGGACTCTCCAGTACTTTTCTGCCCCTCCATTTTAACATCACTAACCCGATCATTACTACTCCCCTGACCCATCAATATTTCATTCCTACCTATATATCCAGTTTCCAGCTTCAACCTCTCCAGCTCACTGGACGTTGAGTTCATTGACGACTTAGCCTGCACACATCCCATTTATCAAAACCAAAATGAGTTTGAACTTCAGTTTTATTAGTGTTCCTTGGCGCACATTGAAGTAACACCGGGTGACTGGAGAGGGAAAGGACATTTGGATGAAGGAGAGAAAGGGAGAAGAGAGGTTCGAGAATATGAACTAGGCCGTCTTCAGCCGGCCATTTTTGGACTAATGCAGCTAAGCAGTATATTCCTCTGATGCCTTTCTATATGATATTTTGACGTAGTCTTTGCTATTATCGAGCATTGAAAAGTCCTTGTTTCAAAATTTGCAGATTGCTCTGTAGACTCTTAACAAGATAACACCCACCATAAAAGAAACAAAGCATCTCCAGATTATGTTTCTTTTCACTAAATTTGAACGTCATCTTCTGCTAGCATAAAAACCAATGCTGAGTGACTATTGTCATTATTTTCAGTTTTCCGTTAAACAGAGATGTTCTACTGCAATTAACCCAGCAAAAAATTCAAGCAGGAAAGAAGTCTGAAGTCAAGTCACCCAAAAAAGGAATTAAAATCACTCATTTGTCAACTACAATTATTAACTGTGTGCGTCATTTACTCATTTTGTAGTGGTTAATCACTTAACGATTATGCTAAACATGAAAGGTTAAGACAGAAAGCATCAATGGTTACCTCACTGTAGAGTTTGCAACTCAGAGACAGGCTCCATTACCTGTGCTTATTTAGCTGCTCCTGAAAGCACTTGGGGAAACCACCCAGTCTTCAGTTGTATGTTCATTTTCTACAAGAAGAGTAGAATTAGTACTGAATTTATGGCTCATGTGACTTGTACTTATTTGCAAATAAGAAAGAGAAATATCAATTTTCCCAATAATATCTAATGATGCTAAAAGATGGACATAAGCAGGAAACAACATTTACAAGCTTTTGTAGGAAACAACATTCCACAGGTATGCATTGTAGGATCCACTATATGGCTGTATATCAAAAACAACAAGGCGAGACAATTTCATTTGGCCTGCTACATGAACAATGGCACACCCGTCAATACATTTGATAGCTCATTTTTGACAGAAAGGACCACCTATCATTTACAGGTGCAAAATACATGTAGTTTCATAAACCAAATCAAACTTTTGGACATCAGAATTTGAAATTTGGAAAGGAAAGAGCACAAAAGGCTGACAAAGGTGAAAAACCGTGCAAAACTGATAGCGCTGTAGATGCCAATCTCTGACTTGAATGAGCACCGATCTTAAATGGCTTCTTAGTAAAATAATTTCCAAATGTAGCATGTTCAGCACTGGCAACATTCACTCCAATATGAAGTTCATGTATGAATGGGCAAGTAAATCATTCTACATTATCCTACACAAACAAGTCCTTAAGTTCCCATAGTCGAGCTCATCATCTGATCCGCCAACTTCACTGCAAATTCCGTAAATGTATTGTGAGGGAAAATTTGGAGAATAAGATGAAGTATGCAGTAAAACGCTTTGCCATTAATTAAATGTAAATCAACCCACAGATACATAAAGACAGTGGCTAGTGATAGTTGCAGTATGCATAGTTCATCGAGGATATTTGCGGATTTCGTAGCTAATACACTTATTTAAATTTATTATCAGAACATAATTAGTATATATCAATGAGCAAGTCTAGTGGTGCAGCTGAAGCTTAAACTCTAGGTCGGAACATGCTGAAGCACATTTCTAAAAATTGAAAAAAATATCAATATAATACTAATATTCTAATGATTTTCATACATTGATGTAGTTGAAAATTGTTGACCAAACACCCTTCCACCTACTAGCTGCTTAATACACATATACTTAATCCTTGAACGTGAGTTGTATTAGTACTATTAGTAGCCTAAATCTATTAAAACTTGATGAAACCTTAACAAGTGCGCTGAAATATTTCTAACTCAAAACATAAAAATCTAACTCTATCCGTAGCCTAGAAATGAAGTAGTTTGAAATTCAAAAAGCCACACTTTGATGATATACCTTGGCTCAAATTCCCTTATTTCAACAAGCTCCCTTCCACAGACATCCGACCATTGAATGCTTCTCCGGCCAGTCTGACAAGCATCATCTGGTGTATTTTCAAACAGCTCTTCGCTTTCAACATTATTCTCACGTTTAGGAATACTTTTTGAGGGCTTTCTCAGACTGCTCCTGAGACCAGACTTGCTAGAGTCATTTACTTCTTCCATAATTTCATCTTTGCCATTCATGGAAACATGTGGTACTGTCCCAGTTTCCTGCTTCCATTTAGCGCCAACTTTTAGATGTGAAGATGAGTCAAGCGCTGTAGATGAACGACGAAAGCAAACAAAGGAGCCACAACCGCAGGTTACACAGTGTTTTGGGGATGCCAGCTGGAGATCAGGTTCGCAATCTTTGTCTACCAAATGATGATTCCAGGGCAATGCTCTCACGGGCTTGTCTTTATCCTCTTTTTTGGGGGCCAAGAGTAGAACACTCAAGCCCTTACTATATCCATTAGCTGAAGAAGAGAATAACCCTCCTCCCTCAACTGCCAGTAGCATCAGTACTAATCATCCAGAACAATCTAAAATAGATATGAGACTGCAACTCCTTTTAAATTCATCACAATAAGCTCAGCATAATGTCAATCAGTTGAACATCTTAGAATCTTCAGAAGAAAAAAATATGGGCAATCTGCACATTAGAGCAAAAAACAAAACTATAAGAATCCAACCGATCAGTAAGCATTAATATACGTAGGAACGAGATAGGCTTGAACTTTAAGCATTTGGAGGATGAAAACAGACAATCTGGCCACAAAAACATTTCACTTGACACACAAATTCGTCAAAGTAATAGCAAACATTAATCCTCAGCACAATAATTCAACATTCCCTACACCCTTATTTCCCAAATCAATCACCAAAAAGTCACGACTCGATAATCCACACCAACCAATACGAATAATAAAATAAAACCCAAATAATAATACTCAATTCAACACCGACATTTCAACAAACAGTTAAAGTGCATCCCATCTGGGTGATCAAATGAATCAAAAAAACAATTGAATTTCAAAAAAGCTACCTGAATCAGACTGTGGAGAGGGGTATGATCTTGCTACAGTTATGGCAGATAGATCGGAAAGATGAATGAGAGCGAAAGATGCGAATTTGTTGCAGAAGAGAAACTACAACTACTGGAAACAGGACAACGCTAAAAGAGAGAATGGGGGTGTTGTGGCGCATGATAGCAAAATTAAATTATTACTTCTCTCCGTTTCAAAAATAATTATTCTAATCGTTTTGAATATTTTAAACTAAATAAATATAAAAGTTGGCAATTAATTAAAAAGGGGAGTAGCAATTTAAGTGTATTTCGGTTGCTGCTGCTTTTTTGGACAGCTTTGGTGGGGTTTAAAATTTGATTAATTATTGATTTGTTGCTGTCATGTCGTTATCATAGATTTGATTAATCGATGCAAATGGATTAAAGGGTGGTGGCGCGTTGCTGGCAGTGCAAATTCCACTGCATACTAATCATTAGTAT
Source organism: Sedum album (assembly GCA_006409495.1). Classification (NCBI taxonomy): domain Eukaryota; kingdom Viridiplantae; phylum Streptophyta; class Magnoliopsida; order Saxifragales; family Crassulaceae; genus Sedum; species Sedum album. The sequence continues at coordinate 25,840 of QZGG01000947.1, forward strand.
TTCTGTAATTAATGCTTAATTTCTAGTCGCATTTGATTATGAACATATGTACAAGTATCAACCCATAGAATTAAGGGTAGGTGATTCTTAGACCAGTGAAAGATCCATCAGAAACATCTTAGATTTAGATATTTGAACAGTGAGCACTTACAATGTACAGCACACTGTTGTGTTACAAGACGATGACTCCTTGAGCACTGTTGTGCAACATAACTGAAGCTGCAGCAAAAAGCCACACGGTGAGATCAAGATAGATGTTACACAGGTTTGCTTACCCAGTATAAATCATTACATCTCATTACTTCAACAAGTGCATGTGGCCGTTATGTATCTCTAGCTGAGCTGAATATTTGCTGGGTGTCTTGTCATTATGTCTTCATAAAGCCATACTTTGGAAAAAGTCAGGCCGATATTCTACAACCCAGTTCCTTTGCAGCGATGCTTAAATATTCTAGTGTCATTTCTGAAGAGATTCGGCTGTGAGCTTCCCGGGTAAAGCACCTCTCGATATTTGATCTCCAGTCAGCAATGCCTAGCTTTGACTGTTCCTGCAGGACACCAGGATTGCTGCTTATTACAGCTTGTGCAATATTAGACTCTGTTGCATCTATCTGCATAATATCTCGAACCACTGATAAACTAAGAGCACGGACATGAGCGCTTGGATGAGAAAGGCATTGGATAGTTGCAGGTAGTCGGCACTGCAGAGTTTACAGAAAACCATAAATAAACAAGAATTAATACTAATTGATATAATAAAGTGACTGCAACTGGTGATTCCTTTTGTCTTCAGTAGCCACGGAACTTTCTTTCAAAATACAATGACCACAATTAGCTTTTTGTGAAACCAAAATAATAATTACCTGTAATAGTTTTAAGAGGCCAACCACGACTAAATATCCAGATTCTCCCCATTCTAGAATTGGCTGAACAGCTTTCGTTGTGGCTTCCAATAGCTGCACAAAGTGTTTTAGGTACATTAGGTGTAGCGTATGCACATGCATATTGCAAAGATGAGCATCTATGAGCAGCTGGAAAACCTAGGTGGCAACAGACTAATGGAGAAAATCACGTTAAAAACACAAGTTATTCATGTAAGCTAACCTTCCAATGCATATATTTACGGCTCAAACAATAATACTTTCATTTGGTTACCTCTAACTGTGGTAAAGTACAAGCCTCTCCATCCACGAGCATCCCATCTGTTGCACGTGAGAGAAGATCGGATGCACTAGCCAATATTACTAAGGACTCGGGGGTATCGTGGCTTCTCATAAGTTCAGCAATTAGTTTTACAATTCTCTGGTTAATTCTCCATGTTTTTTGGCCTAAGTCATCATCTCTTGTAGTCCAAGGCTGTAGTTCTTTTTCTGCCTGATTATGTAGCCAGTGACATATTAGGTAAGAATTTCATTGATTCATTCATCATTTTATAAGATAAATACAAATTGGCAGTCCTCGTCAATAGTATTAGTCATTATTAGGAATAGTATGAAAGTCCTTATTGCTATTTTCACATTGAATTAAGAGAAATGAAATTAAAAACCAACCTGGAGAACAATGGCAGCTGCAGCTTTTGCTGGCAATGCAGATACGACATGGCATAGCGCATCAACCACCTACATATTGAAAGGATCACTTACTGAGATAATATTTTAATAGATGGAAAACACTTGAGAGTTAAAAGAGCAAAACATAAGAAATGCGAGACAAATCATAGTCAACCTATATAATCATGTCCCAACATTAGAAATGCAAAACTCGTATTACCAAACTAATGCTCGTAATATCACACCCTAACAACTTACAAAAATGTCATATTAGCTATATGGTGTGGGTTGAGCTGTTCCAGCTTACATAACATTTGCATAGCAGAATCTCTATTTTTAATCACTAAACATACTACCAATTAACTATCATGTATTCATAAAACAAAGCATTTACTGTATATTATCATCTTGAAGGCCAATGCATGCGTAATCATATGCAAGGTTTTACATTAAGAGTTCAGAACTACGCATAACGAATGTAAGTTGCAGTTACCTGTCGCCAGCCTTGTTGTGCCGAAGTGCTTTCTGCACTTAATTGTGTTTCTGGGGTAGCAATTAACTTGTACCATAGCAATGACACGACAGAGAAACATATTTCTTGCTTCTCAGCAAATAAGGATCTCAGAAGAACTTGTGCACTACAGCTGAAGCCGATATGTCTGTCCATTGTTAGGAAATTCGCCAAGTCTGACGCATCCGATGGGATGGTTGAAAAATCTTGGCTAAACTTTTCACTCAGCTTCAATGCCTTGTTACTCCTTAAATGAACAGATTCATCACTTGGTGCAGAGTCAATACAACCATTATTTGACCGCTTATTATTGTTTCTGCCAATAGAAGAAAAAGAAGCTTTCAAAATGGGAGAGTGCAATAGCAGTGCCTCTAATGGTTCTGCTTTGTTGACGATAGAAGCGACAGCCTTGCTATAAATATCAATGAGGTTATAAGTGATGAGGCCCTGGTATATACTTCACGGTCCCATTTGCAATTCATTAGAAGAGATAAAGATCGCATGCACGCCTTTGACCTTCTAAAAAGGTCAGATACATGAGCTGCAACCATAGCTGCCGCAACAATTTCATTAGAGCTGTAACTCCATGATGTACCTACGGAAGATGGCTTTAGTGAAAAAAGGGCTTCTAAGATCGCCAATATTCTATGAGTATGTCGAACTGCATAATCTAGACTCCTCTGATACTCGGCGGAGTATACATTAAATTTATTAGACTTGGCTGCATCTTGGTCTTCGCCGCGATTTCTTTTCTTTTTCGAAATTATAGGGAATAATTGGAGCTCACAAGCCAGTGCACATACAGCTGCAACAACATAAGAATCAAATGCAGCTACTGGCCCTTGTTTTGTAGATCTTACTGTTCTTCTATCTCTTTGCCCAGCAGATGTGGTTTGCAGGTCATCTATCCCATCATCACAAGAATAATCATCTTCACTTTTCTTTTTCTTACCACCATTGAGTTGTGCTTCATGACTAACACACACAGTCAGCACAACAAAAAGCAATCGTGATGCCATGTCCACTGATGCACAAGATTCCAAAAATAGAGAATGAACCATAGTGCGGAGTTCAGCCACAGCCAGGCTTTTGGAGGCAGATCCCAATCCATAAAGGTACCTAGACTTCCGGCTATTTTCTCTTGACGGCTCAGGGGGGAATGTGCGACGCAGAATAGCTTCCACAGTAGCGACAAATATTTTCATGAGACAAGCTTCTGATGGACTTCCACGAGGAAGATACTCAAGGACTTTGAGAAGGGGGATATACAGATTCCAAGATAAAATCGGAGGCTGTAATGGCGTAGCAACTACAATTTCAGGTAGATCAACAGCCGATGAACTCAGAGGAATGATGCCATAAGCAGCTTCCCATATGGTACAAATTCTCCATTCAACTTCAGGGCCATTGGCGCAAAGCATTGATGCAATTCCTTGGGCAGTTGCGTCAATAGTTGCTTCAGTACCTACCACTTCTATCTGATAACACGAAGCGAAGACTAGCAGTTTAGAGAAAACAGCAGTAAACTACAAAAATGATGTAATTTGGATAATGAATTAGGGTTATCGACTGTGAGTGAATACCTGTTTTCTATTGCTTGAGGTTTGCCCACCCAATGAATCATGTTGAACTTCAAGGCCTTCAACTTGCCTCAATGGAGGAAAAAGTAACGCGGGCTGTGAAAGTATGCGGAAAAGTAGTGCAGCTGCAGCATCAGCAGCAATCCCTGCTCTCATGGACATTGCAGTGCCTATAGCTTGAAGAAAATGCAAATGCATCCAGTTTCTTGGGAGCTGCGATAACCATATTTTTAAGGGTAAGGAACCCAGCAAAATCAAAAAATCATTCCTTGTTCAACTCTCTACACCAGTGTAAAAATGCCCCCCAGAGTTTTGTTCGTGCTTCTTAGTGTACATCAAACACTAGGAATAACACCATATTTGGATGTATATGCTCAAATAAAGATAAATGCACTTGGTTAATAGCGAGAAAACAAGCATTTACCCTCATCCCGGATGCGTAATCCTCAGCTGCCCGAAGAAGTTCGACAAGCTGCACAGCAGCGTCAAGTGCATCAGGAGCCCATGATGGAGGTGCTTCAAGAAGCCCAACAAGCAGTCTCTGGGTGGCACTTGGACTAGCAATTGCATAATACCTGGAAAGAAAACATGGCTGAAAGGAAATGAAGAAGAAACCAAACTTCCAATGATATGCAAGAACTATGACCATACCTGTGAAAAAGCCTAGCATATGGCTCAAGAGCTGGTAATCCAGCAACTAAGTGCTCATCCAAAGCAGTTGTTGGAGGGGGAAGCAGAAGAGCTGGAACAGCTACTGAAGTTAAAGTTGCTGTCTCATACCGAGCAACTTCTTCATCACAAACACTCAATATAACTCCAGCCCATTAGCAACTGCCCACCTTGGAGTTGATGGAATGAGCTGAGGATGCTTTCCAGATCCTTGAGAAGAAGCTAAATAATTGAAAAGAGAACATGAGAAGGATGTTATAGTATCCATGCAAAATCTACTTTTGAATATAAATTCACAGGTCTCCTAACCATTACAGTTTACCTGTAATGGGAGGTTTAAGTTCTCCAGCTGCATATTTTCCCATGACACCACCACACCTGTTACCAAATAAACAAACCATAAAAATTCAGTTTCAGTTTGACATATTCCCGGCCATACATCGCGAAATGCAAAAGGACGTCAGTTTCACAACTAGCTCATAAGTTCATCAATTAGATTAGGCAAGGACATGCACACGGTATCCAATACATAGGGAAGTAACTTACCAACGAAAATAATCACTTCTGACACCGAGAGGAGCTGCAAGCAATATATCAGTTATCCAGGGAGATAAAGGTCTTATCGGCTTCCTTTCTTGCTGTCCTGGAGACGATGTACCACATCCTTTATCACCGGAGTCACTGGTTGTTGCATGCTTTCCGCTGGCGCTTCTATCTGTTTCACTCTTAGGCTCAAGCTTGTAAATTGGACGATTGTAATGAGTTAAAATACGCAGGATTTCACCACAAGCCAAGGCCCATTGCTCCGAATACTCATTCTGTGAATGATAGACAACAGAAATCAACAAAAGATTAAACTAACCAATCAAACTAAATAAAACAAAGGTTAAATGTATCTGACAGAATTGCAAAATGAGGTGAAAGCGCTAAGAATTTTCAACCAGTTAAATAAATATACAATGTAATCATTATCAATAAGTACCTCACTAGATGGACACACCAAGGAAATGAAAGAGGCAAAAGGAGGATTGCTTCTGTTGTATGGCAATGTTCCGTCAATAACAAAGGATATTATTGGGAGCATAACAGCATGCCCATGCTCCGGGTGGTGAAGGACAAACATTGCTGGTATGTGGTATCGAATCATGTTCATTAGTAAATGGGAAAAGAAGAAACAGATAAGAGAGTTTAGAAGATGACAAAGGAATACCTAAAACCTCATCGAATAAACGTATATCCTGTGATGGGTAATTTTTCTGGATTAACTGCAGAAAAAATTCATAAACTCAATCTCCCGGAATAATATAGAAGATAAATAAAATAAGCCAAAATGATAATCTGAAATGCGGAATTTCAAAATACCTCAGCGACATCATCAGGAAACTGCTCTGATGTAAACTGGCCAAATACTCAACATATGCAGTTGTTTGAGCCTGACAACAAAAGTTAGAAAAGGATAGTAAGAATTATCATATGAAAACCATGTCTTATTACATGGAAACCTACCGGAAGTTAAACAACTAAAAATATAAGAACTTATCAATTGAGTTCAATTGATATTTGAATGAAAAATTAGGCATCATGCTAGAAATATTGAATCCAAAATGTCATCAGGTTGGGGCTCTTTCTAAAGAGGCGAGACAAGAAGGCTTCAATTTATTTATAAATCACCCAAATGTTGAGATCTAAGTGAAAAATAATCCACAAAAGTAAAAGTGATGCCAGTATTTGTAAGGCTTTAATTTATTCCATGCACAATTATACACGTAAAAACTTAACCCATCACAAGCTTCTATATTAACATTATTTGTAAAAGGTGAATACCAAAATCTTAATTCATCACACTGAAACCCAATGGAACGAAAAGACTCAGGTATACCTTTCTTTGCTGCAGCTCTTCAGGTGGCGGCCAAAACAGAGAAGAATGTTGCAGGCGGTCAATCCACCGCTCAGATGCAGCAACAGCAGCCATCTGTCTTTGACGATTCAAATTAACCCTCGTTTATCTCTATCTACCGAGCACTACAAGCAAAGGATCAACAAAACCAGTTGAAAACAAGCATATAAGCTTAGCTCATTAACAAATATCATTCTAGGCACTTCAATTAAAAACTTAAACACGATCAGTTCAAAAGTCAGGGCAACGGCACCTCTCAAAGCTTGAAGAAAAATACTACAACTAAAGTCTTCAATTCTTCGCCCTTGTAATCATATCCTTCTTCACTATCTGCCACCACAAATAAGTATTTACAAACATCAGTTCTGTAACACAAAAATCACAAAACTAATCACAAGATAAAATCAAACAGAGTATCTGCTACAAGTCAAAGATCTATGTAATCAGAACAAACAAAAAAGTCAAGACCTAAATTAGGAACGCACCAAAGGCCCTATACCTGAAACAGTGACGGAAATTAGCCAAATCCAGAGATTCACAGTAATCGGCGTTGCTGAGGAGAGTGTGGATTGCAAAGATTTGTGCGGAGATGAGAAGAGATTGGGTTTTAAGAGAGAGAAAATGAAACTGCGAATATAAAAATGGTTTCTTGATTTTGCTTTGGAGTGGAGAATATGAAAACTGTGAGGGAGTGGAGGAGGATCTTTAGCTGGGCTGTGGGCTGTCAATTGGGTTGCTGACGTGGCGAGATATTTTACACATACCATGCTCGTCCACGTCATCTATTCGTTTAATTATAATGCTACTTATTGGTCAGTACATAAATTACATCAATTAATTATTTGTAATTATCGCATTGAATTATAATAATGAATATGTTTTATAAATTTATTTTTTCTTTGATGCTGGAATTTTGGTTGGAATTTTACTTTACTCCATTATTTATTTTTCGTTGAAATTTACGTATTGACATAGAGTAGTGTTAAAAAGGGTATTAATTACGAGTGAAATCGTGAGATATGATATCGATCGTTGTTTATTAATAATAAAACAGATGAAATTTAATCTTAAATAAAATCATCAATCTCAACCGTTATGATTTTTTGCAAATCCATCCCTTTAATAAAAATCAATTTCAATCTCAATAATCGGATTATAAATAAATCAACGATTGAAATTAAGTGATTCCATCTCACATATATTTACTGTTTTCTTGAACTCAAGCGGACAGATATCAATCCATTCCTGAAATTTACAACTGATGGGAGGAATAATAAGCATAAATAATTGTTTTTCGAAAATCTTAAATGTTTTTATAAATCAAAATCAAACCAAACACATAATCTCAATCTGAAAACAATTATGAACAATCAAGTTTTCTATGAAGCAAATGAAAAGACAGGATTGGAGAGAACCGAAGTTATAATGAACACTGGCAGCATTTTAGTTCGACAACAAAATATCCTGCCAAACCGGCAAATCTGTAAATGTGATATACTTCAAGCCTATTTTGGTAATTTCACGTTCAAAATATCTCGACGACATCCAATAACAGGAGAGCATGGAGCTACAGATATTATTCATATCTTCGCAAATCTATTACATACTCTATCCGTCCTATTTTAAATGTTCTATTTGAGAACTTTCACGATTTTTAAGAAAATTGAAAAATTTGAGATAAAAAGTAAGAAAGAGAATGAGTGAGATAAAAAGTATGAAAGAGAATGTAAATATAGAGGTAAAAAAGTTTCTATTTTAAGAAATGAAAAAATCATTTTGGAACATTTATAATGGGACGGAGGGAGTAGTATTTTATAAATCAGATTAACGGTATGAGGACGGCATTATTTATTTTATTTAATTACAAGTGGGCCAAATATGGTTTTAGGAATATGTCCTTCAACTTGTTTCATCCACATGATAAAGACAATAATTGACTTCTAGTGGGACCTACTAATTAGCCACTTGATTATTTTAATGGTAAAGTAAAATGTTTTTATGCTAAAACCCTGAATTTGACATTGGAATGATCTAGAACTTCGTGCATAGGGTGGTTGCGTTTGCGCTAAGCAAATCATTAAAATTCAACATTTGTCGGTCGTCGGTACCTAATACCGGTTTAATTTTGATTATCAAATTGTAAAGATTAGTATCACTAAGACACTGTGACAACGATGTGTTGTAAAATTTACTCTTGTCAATCTTTACAGCCGTACACGTGTCATCCACCGGAGTAGACTTAAATATGGATGTTCCACTCCATTGCTGGTGGCCGTTGTGATAGTGCTCGTTGACCTTTATTTATCGTTATATTAAGTACGTACCTATTTTCTTGATTTCCATTTTGATTAATTCTAAATTATACATTTCAATTTTCACTTAATTTTGTAAATAATATATTATCAACGAACATTTAATGGTTGAAATACGTGAATTCAATTATCTTGGGAAACTCCAATTGTGCTCAATAGTCAATTCCATGCAAGAGAAGAGTTCATTCTCTTGTATACAGAGAGCTTTTACTCAATCCTTCCCAAAAGCCCACCTAATCCAACCCTAACTCAATAACATATTTCCACCTACTAACAGGTGATAATTTCATGTTGGACCAAACAATCAATAGTTTTTTTGATTGAAAATAGTTCGCATATGAATCAAATTATGGTTGACTTCAAAGTAAGATATGAGCTACGTACATCAAATTAGGTCAAGTATTTCTTAACTTTTGTACGATTAAATGAATTTCAAAACGAGAATTTTCAGGAGGTCACGCATTCTAATGCATTACTGCTAATGGGATCTAGGAGGACAGTTATCGAACAAAAATGAATTGCATAATCAATTTACGAGTATATAAATTTCACCATAAAAGCCTCATATTTAAATCATCAATGATTTTTTGCAAATCCGACCTAAACATTTTATATGATTTTTTTCTGCTGTTTGATAAAAACTGCAATATCTTTTAAATACAGGAAAAAATGGAGAAACATTTTATCTACAGTGTGAATCCGATGCGACTCCTTATCAATTTGACTAGAAATACGTGTCAAAATATGATTGGCTGAGCTAAAATTAGCCAATAAAAAATAGCATATGTCCAGCTCAGCAACAGCAGGGCAGGAGGACATTTTACGCGTTGTTTATGACGATGATGATGCCACGTCCACACGGCCAAACTTGTTATATCAAATGTTCTATCGAATCAAAAAAAGGCGAGCCCAACATACCCAAGAATCTCTACGATCGTATCTCCTTCCTTACCTTTCTCCACAACGACGAACAGATTCGGTCACGTGTGGGACCCTTCTTCCCCTTCTTCACCTCATGTGAGTGATTCTCATTCTCCAACCCCACTTTCAGTAATTTTGATTTCAGTTATTCTGATGGTTATAATGATGATGAAGATGTCCTCTTGTTTATACTATCATGGAGTACCTGTATGGCTGTATTTGTTTGTATTTGTGTAAACTGTAAAATTGATGACACTAGCTGTTGACATTTGGGACATGTTCTCTTCATCTTTTTTGTTCTTATTCTTCCTCTATTTGACTGCAATAGATCTCGGGTTCGAGTCATGGGGTAGGAGTGAATTCCGATAATCCCTTTTAGAAAAAAAAAAAAAAAAAATTTGACTGCAAGATCGTTCTCTCTTTTCAGATTTCAGACTCAATACTATAATTTGTTTGGTTAGTCTCTTTTTTGTAATTTCTTCAGGTTTCTTGTTTTCTTTAGTTTAATTTGATGATGACATAGTTGATGTTATTTGGGAGTTTTACATTTTGCTGTGTTTGAGAACGTGGGGTTGTGTCAAATTATGATCTTTGGGTTTCTTGGTATGTGTATGATTCTGGGGTGGTTTAAAGATTTGATCTTTGGGTTTCTTGGTATGAGTATGATTCTGGGGTGGTTTAAAGATTTGATCTTTGGGGGTTTTGCTATGTTTGAGATTCCGGGGTGAGGATATTTTTTTATCTTTGGGTGGATTGATTTGATTGAGATTCTGGGGTACAGTGAAATTTGATCTTTGGGTCTTTTGCTATGATTATGAGTTTAAGATTCTGGGTTGATGTAAAAATCTGATCTTTTATTTGCTTGATTCTTCAGTTTGTGACTGATATAGAGAAATGGCCATAAAAGGAAATGGATTTCTACAAGGATCAGTACCAAAAGAGCTCAAGGCTTTAATTGTTTCTTTGGCTACAAACTGGGGTGATGTGATGGATGAGGATGACTGGAGCAACTTGCAGGTGATGCCTTTGAAGGGTGCTATGACTAACGAGGTTTATCAGATCAGCTGGCCTACGAGTGAGGAAGGATCGAGAAGGGTTTTGGTTCGGGTTTATGGTGAAGGAGTTGACATCTTTTTCAATAGGGATGAAGAGATTAGGACATTTGAATGTGTATCTAAGCATGGCCATGGCCCTAGGCTACTAGGAAGATTTCCTGAAGGAAGGATCGAAGAGTTCATCCATGCCAGGGTATGTGAATTTGTTGAATTCATGTATTTGCCGCATATTTTTATTACTACCCTTTTTAGTATTTGGCTGTATATATATTTTAACGCTTTTTTGACATTCTCAGACGCTGTCAGCTAGTGATCTCCGTGATCCAGAAATAGCGAAGCTTGTTGCAGCCAAATTAAGGGATTTTCACAACCTGGATATGCCAGGAGTCAAAAAAATATTTCTCTGGGATAGAATCAGGTACTAAATATGTTTTTTCTGACTGACAAAACCATGATTTCGTGTGCATATTAACTCGACTTTGCGTGAAATTCTGAACTCTCTTATTCCAATGCTATGTATGTTTCAGAAAGTGGCTTAAAGAAGCCAAACATTTTTGTTCTGCAGAGGATGCGGAAGAATTCCACTTGGCTGAGTTGGAAGAGGAGATCACTATGCTTGAAAAGACATTTGCAAATGAGGACCAAGAAATAAGTTTTTGTCACAATGACCTTCAGTATGGCAACATAATGATGGATGAAGAAACAAAAGCAATCACTTTGATTGTAAGTTCTTCAACTCTTTTCTCGTACGAAAGTAGTGTTCCTTTACTGATTGAATCTTCTCTCAACAGGATTATGAGTATGCTAGCTACAATCCAGCAGCTTATGACATTGCAAATCACTTCTGTGAAATGGCAGCTAATTATCATACCGACACACCTCACATTCTAGATTACAGCAACTATCCAGGTAAGATCCTTGTTAACATAACAAAAACACATCAGTCTGATTCATTTCCCATCCTTAGTCCTTACTAATCCTTTCGTAAAACAGGGCTTGAAGAACGGCGCTACTTTGTTAAGAATTATCTCACATATGAAGGTCAGTGTAAAATATGCTGTATAGTATAGGACTTCTAATAGGCTTGTTTGGTTTACCAATCTACCTAATATTCATATGCCAAAAATATCTTGAGAAATACAAAAACTTGTTTTGGATAGTTGCAACTTGCAAGAAATAGACCTGCATTGAGTATTCAATTCAAGTCATTATGAGCATCCTTATCATCAACTTTGAATTTTGACCTGTTCTCTTTTCTCACTAGCTGCATTTAATATTTTTATTTGTGTTTAGATGTTCTGAATTTGGCTGCTTACTTATGTAATTCATGTAGGCAAGGAACCAACTGAATCTGAAATCCAGGAACTGGTTGAAGCTGTAGAGAAGTACAAAGTTCCAAATCATCTGTTTTGGGGACTCTGGGGACTTATTTCGGTATGTCGAAACTTAGTAAAATCTTCAAGCAAAACTAGAAAAAACATTTCTTGAAACTTGCTAAAACAAACTTGGATGTTCCTTAAATTATTGTCGGATTTGACCATGATTATAAAAATTGATGATTTTTTGCAGAGCTATGTGAACAAAATAGACTTTGACTACACTGAGTATGCTAGGCAGAGGTTTCAACAGTACTGGTTGGAAAGGCCTGGACTACTAGCAACAAGCAATGGCACAAACCCGTGAAATCAAAGGCCATTCAAATGTATACTGTATAAGCTAGCAATTGCAGTACTCCAGTTGAGCTAGGTGTAGATAAATAGTTTGATATTTTATGACCATGTGGTCAAATAACAGCACACTCGCAAGCTTTCCTGTGAGAGCCGGTGGAATGGTTAAGTTTTGGGGAGTTCAAGCCAGTTGAATTCCTATGTACTTGTTTCCAAGTTACCAATATCACATTTGCTTTGATCCCTCAAATTGCAGCTCAAAATATGTTTTTAAGAACTTGGCATTATGTATACAACACATGTATTGTTACAACAGGATGTAGAGCATGAGAACTAAATATATCTTTTATTTATTAATAATCCATGTTTTCCATGACTGTTTTAAACATGAATTATGATGAAACAGAAGACATAGTACGAAGGTCATTAAGAATATCATCTATCAAACCATCATTCCCACTAGTTGCTGCAAATATCAAATGTTTTGCTGCTTCAGCTCTATCGAAGTAAAATGAACCTGATTTTAGTTTCTCCTTGGGCTGTAGGGCTAGCCATATGATAGTATCCGCACCTTCGTCACTTGTCCTGAGATTTCCTGATAACCTGAAAAAGTGATTACAAGCAACAACAAAAAATTAGCAATTAAAATACTTGGTGAATGAAATATTGTGCTCGAGCGAAAGAATGGAAACCCTATGGTGCTTACGATTTTGAGAACCCAGGTAGGCTTTTAGCAACCCCTGGTGTGTCAGCCCAACCTGGGTGCATAGAGTAGAATCCGATTCCCTTATTCCCATACACACTTGCCCACTTTTCTGTCAAAGCCACCTGAGAAGCAGAAGCTGGTCAATCATGCAGCAAACAATATTGTATTTTGAGCTTTTTGGTATCAAAAGGTTGCCCACCTGTGCATTGAACACTTTTCATGAATACTTAAGATAATCACACGTACCTGGAGGCGTTTGTTTCGTGCATATTGTTCAACACCATCAAAATTTGGACCACTATACTGCTCATTAGATAATGAGTAAACCATAAGATATAAAGTCAAGAAGTCAATTAGAAATGTGTTTAGATAGACTTTACTTAAAAGTCTTAAAGAAATGTATTAAAGAATAGATTATATGTTGTTCACACCTGAAGGTCTCTAGTTAAAGGGCTTGTGTACATCCCGCCAGAGGAAACTGTGACGACTCGAGCATCAGGCGCAGCTTTTTCTAACAACGGCACCATCAGTTCAGTCATTGTAAAAGTCCCGAGAGCATTAACAGCAAAATTCATTTCGAACCTTCATCGTAAAAAATAAGTATGAAGTTCAGTTCACTAGATCTGAATGGTGAGGCCGGTAAATATTCCAAAACACAAATATATAATTGAGGACAAACTTTAGGCCGGGACAAATAAAAATGTGCACGTTAAACCTAAAAAGAGTCAAGAATAAGAAGCATCGTAGAACTAAGACAGATAACGAAAAGAAACTAAACCGAAGAGGCTGGGACTCTCAGTTGAAGTAGAGACACATGACGAAAGGAAAATTGGCAATTACCACATGAAATTCAAATCCTGAGCACAAAGTCCTTGTATTATTAGAGTTACAACTATAGTGAAGGCTGATCACTTACCCTTCCGGTGTAGTAATCCTTTCATGCTCGAGTATTCCTGCATTATTCACCTAAGAAAAATATCAAGCAAAAATCGAAACATGCATGTATTTTTAACAAAGTATTTAAACTGTATTCACTGGAATGTAAATGTCGTGTGGTAACGGATTAGATTTGTAGTCTGTACCAGAACATGCACAGGGGCATCTTTTGACGAAAATCTAGAAGCAAATGACTTGATGTCTCTGACGGACGAAAGATCACACACCTGGAACAATCAGTAAGCCATCACAAAACACATCAAGCGTGTGTTTTATAGAATTATGGACACATGTATTGCTTAAAAATTTACCAACCTCTAAGTAAACGTTCTGGTTCCCAGTGAGCGATTTAATTTCTGAAACAGCCATCTCTCCTCTCTCCTTATTTCGACATATCAGATAAACATTCCCCCCGCTGAACCAATAACATCATGACAGATATTCTCGTTTGGTAAGACATCATATGAAAATAAATAAGACCACAGCTACTGTTACAAAGCAGAAACAAAAAAAGTACCGTGACGCAAGCCCCTTGGCAGTGGCGAAACCAATTCCTGAATTTGCTCCAGTCACCACACAGTTTTTTCCATCTATTCGAATCTGCATTTCCTCAGGTACAAATTTCTTTGAATGTTCTCTGCAAAAGAAATAACAAAATAGACAATTTCATATTATGTATTTGCAGCAATACAATGAATGAAACCCTAAACAACCCAAGTCTTACAAAAATCCTGATTTTGTAAAATTGAGGTATCCATAAAGGCCAAAAGCAGTGGATCTCCATGTCTACAACCCCAGATCGCTCAATAATCAGTACACACAAAAAAACCAAACATGCATGTGTATGATGTAATATTCAAATCAGACTAGCTAGAAGAGAAAAGGACGTACCTTGACGAGAAACATTTTTTGGCTGTATGAAGAAAAGAACGAAGTCCGCTTCGAAATTTGGAATCGGTGAATTTCGGACGCGACGACACCACACAAGTAACGTCCAACACTCGTGTCCGATGGCCGCCGGCTAGCCACGCAGACACATATATATTTTTATTCTAGTCCTCTCTTTTTTAGTTAATTCGTTTTAAGTGAAAGCTTTACGCGAGCAAATCATATTCAAAACGACGTAGTTCTTGACTTAACACGTAATATCCGAGTCGGGGACAAAGATGTGGGTCGTACCGACAAAACATGTTGGGCTGTTTTCGGAATCAGAAGAAAATACATGGAATTTCAAGGGCCTGTTTGATATCAGATAAAAGCTGACTTGGCAATGACATCGATTACAACATCTGCTTAAAGATTACTGTTGGAGTATTGTTCATCAGGTGAGGACACGTGAGTGTTTTTTAGTTATCCTTTTCACGTACTAGTAATAATAATCAACTCTCCTCCCAAAATCAACCCACCACCACATTTTTAAATTTTTACATTGGGAAGTAAAACTCATCTTGGGCATGCACACACCTATTATCTCTTACCAGATCGAAATTTCACAGCAGTAAAATATTACAATAAATCCTAAAAGAAGAGAGAAAAATCGACGAAATATTTACTTAAAGAGTTCTGCTACATGCATCGATGTTCAAATTTTTTTTTTTAAATTTTGGGTAGAAAAAAATTGTTAGAAAATTTTCATAATTTTCAGAAAGAAGAAGGGTATTAGACATGAAGATATTTTAGTAAAAAGTTGCGATTTTCCGGGCATAGTATTGAAAAATGAAAACAAGCAGTGCTCCTCCCGGTTGCTGACTCCAATCCAAAGCACTTGATTATTATGCATTTGTATTTGCATGCTTTTAATATCACACTCTCCCAAAAAGGGTAGCTAGCAGCGCGGCGCAGCTGGTTGCCTCCTCACTAATCACTACTACTAGTTCAAACACTCCTACTACTACTACTAGTAAATTAATCTATTAATTAATTATCAGAAAAATCTCAGTTTCCCAATGAAACTCAGTTTTGATTCTCTTTAGCTTATTCAAGTACCATCAAACAGCATCATTCCAATTTAAAAATCCAACATTGTTTTTGTCAATAATTTTAATATGTTTCTAATTACACAAAGTTCCATGTACATAGTAAAATGTGTGCAGTTCACATAGATTATATAGGCTTAGTGAGAGATAACAGTTTTGAGAAACTTAAGGCTCAAGTGATGAAGGTGTCACACAGCATATATCGTTTATGATGATTTATAAATGTGATGAAGGCTTGTGTTAACACATTTGTATGTATTTGTATTTGAATATACACCTGTTTCGAGGACATACGCGTATAAATACCGTAAATGATAATGTATTTTATTTATAAATACATAATATAGATGTTTGGTTTGAAAGAAAATACAGTAGCTTGTATTGCACAAAATCGTGATGGTGTCATTTTGTCCTGATTATCATTTAGTCAAACTAAACAACAAAAAGTGGCTTATGTTGCGCTAAATTGAAGGAACAATAGTGGTGCCATTTAAGGACTAAAAGTGCACTTGGTGCTCAAAACTTGGAGAAATGCCAAAATGCACCTCTAAAGACAGAAAAATGTCCATCAATTTCTTCTTCAATGTTCAGACGACATGATGTGATCGCACCGTGAAATACTTTAATTCGGTCGATCACGTCACATTTTGATGCTATGAACGCATTTGATTGACGTGTTTGCAGATTATTGTGCTTAACCGTATATTTTCCTTCCAAAAAACCACAAAAAATATTAAGAAAAATAAAAGGATGAGAAGCAGATTGCCCCATTTCAAACTTATGATCCAAATTTTAGGGCTTTTAACATGTTCTAGATTACCAACTCACCAAGGGACAAAAATGTCATTCACAAAAAGTTAATTAAATTAGCAGCTGTAACTAATTAAGCTAAGTAGATAGCCAAGAGACTGTTAGTGCACAAATACCACTGCATTGAAATTCATTAAGTAAAATATAAACAAGCCTCTCAGTCTCTCTTTATCTCCCAAACCCTAAAAACTTGCTTTCACAAAATACTCAACCATACACTCCAGTGAGCAGCCAGAGCTTGAGGTGTGCATTCGCCGGAGACTAGTCGAACCGCCGTAGTGTTGGGCGGAGGAAAACTTGCTAAAAAGTTTCTTTTAAGTTAAGCCAAAGTAGTGAAAGTAAGCATTGACCAGCAGAGGCAGAACAAACCTCACATGCATTGTTTCATCTTCTTCAACTCTTCTTCCATGGAGTGAACCATAAGCCATCTCTACCTTCCTTCTTGTCCCTCACATGCACTTTTCTCCAATTCAAACTCCACCCAACATCGCCGTCGTCGACACCATCACCATCACTCTCTTCATCTCTTCCTAAACACTACTCAAAATGATGCTCAAACATGCTCTGCCTCTCCTCTGTCTCCTCATTTTAACAACAAGTCTTGTCAAAGTCACATCTCTTTCTCCAGATGGACAAGCCCTCCTCTCACTAATCAACTCCACTCCAAAACCCTCATCACAATCTTCAATCCTCTCCACATGGAATCCAACAAGCCCTAATCCATGTTCATGGCAAGGCATAACATGCTCTGCTCAAAACAGAGTAATCTCTCTTTCAATCCCAAACACATTCCTAAACCTTTCATCTCTTCCGACCATCCTCTCCTCCCTCACATCCCTCCAGCTTCTCAACCTCTCCACCACCAACATCTCCGGCCAAATCCCACCTTCCTTCGGCCTCCTCACTAATCTCACACTCCTTGACCTTCCTCAAACTCACTCTCAGGTCCAATCCCAGACACACTTGGCTCACTCACCTCTCTCAAATTCCTATTCCTAAACTCAAACAAACTCTCTGGCCAAATCCCTGACACCCTTTCCAATTTAGCCTCTCTACAAGTCCTCTGCCTCCAAGACAATGTCCTAAACGGCTCAATCCCTTCAAAGTTTGGATCTTTAACTTCACTTCAGGAGCTCAGAATAGGTGGAAACCCTTACTTAACTGGATCAATCCCTCCACAGATAGGACTGCTTACAAAGCTTGTAACATTTGGTGCAGCAGCTAGTGGCCTTTCAGGTTCGATCCCTTCGACATTCGGAAACTTGATCAACTTGGAAACCTTAGCAATTTATGACACTGAGGTATCTGGGTCAATCCCAGCTGAGCTTGGCTCTTGTTTGGAGTTAAGGAATTTGTATTTACATATGAACAGACTCACTGGAGCAATCCCTTCTGAATTGGGTAAGCTTCAGAAACTCACTAGTTTACTCATTGGGGTAATATGATCACTGGCTCAATCCCACCTGATCTTTCCAACTGTTCGTCGCTGTAGTTCTTGATGCATCTGCTAATGATTTGTCTGGTGAGATCCCTAGTGAGTTAGGGAAACTGGATGTGTTAGAACAGCTACATTTGTCTGATAACTCGTTAACAGGTTCAATCCCTGCTGAGTTGAGTAACTGCACTAGTCTCACCACGCTTCAGCTCGATAAGAACATGTTATCAGGTTCAATTCCTTGGCAGTTGGGTAATTTGAAGTATCTACAAAGTTTTTTCTTATGGGGAAATTCTGTTTCCGGGACTATTCCTGCGTCATTAGGTAATTCTAGCGAGCTGTATGCGCTTGATCTTTCGAGAAACAAGCTTACCGGGTCAATCCCGGAAGAGATTTTTAGTCTAAAAAAGCTTAGTAAGCTTCTATTGTTGGGAAACTCACTGACAGGAGTTTGGGGAAAAGTGTGGCTAAATGCCAAACTTTGGTTCGGTTAAGGCTCAGTGAAAATCAGCTATCAGGTAACATACCGAAAGAAATAGGCCAGTTACAGAATTTGGTGTTTCTTGATTTGTACATGAATCATTTCTCTGGTGAGCTACCGAAAGAGATTGCTAATGTTACGGTTTTGGAATTGTTTGATGTTCATAATAATTATATTACCGGAGAGATACCAACTGAGCTTGGTCTTATGGTTAACTTGGAGCAGCTTGATCTTAGTAGAAATAGTTTCACTGGAGAAATTCCCGAGAGCTTTGGGAACTTAAGTTACTTGAATAAACTTAATTTGAACAGCAATTTGCTCACTGGATCAGTACCAAGATCAATCAGATACTTACAAAGGCTGACACTTCTGGACTTGAGTTCAAACAGTTTATCTGGTGATATCCCATCTGAGGTTGGTTTCATGACAAGTTTAACTATTAGTTTGGACTTGAGTTCAAACCAGTTCACCGGAAATCTTCCAGACACAATGTCAAGGTTGACGCAATTGCAGAGTCTTAATCTTGCGCACAATATGTTGACGGGAAGAATTGAAGTTTTGGGTATGCTGACAAGCCTAGCATCTCTAAACATTTCGTTCAATAATTTCTCAGGACCTATTCCGGTGACACCATTTTTCAAAACACTTGGTTTGAATTCGTATCTTGAGAATCCAAGTCTATGTCATTCCGTGGATGGATCAACTTGTTATAATGGCATGCGTCGAAGGAACCAGTTGAAAGCAGCGAAGGTAGCTGCATTGGTCACAGTTGTTCTAGCCTCTGTATCGATGGCTGCAATTGCGGCATGGATCATGTTGAACAAAAGTCATAAGCATGTTATGGATAAGTCTTTGCACATGTCAGCTTCGACATCTAGTGTCGAAGATTTCTCCTATCCTTGGACTTTCATCCCATTCCAAAAGCTTAACTTCACAATTGATGACATTTTGTATTGCTTGAAGGAGGAGAACATGATCGGAAAAGGCTGCTCTGGAGTGGTATACAAAGCCGAAATGCCTAATGGTGAAATTATAGCTGTCAAGAAAATATGGAAAACAATGAAAGACGAAAACTCAACAGACTCATTTGCAGCTGAAATCCAAAGCCTAGGACACATCAGGCACCGGAACATCTTAAAGCTCTTAGGCTACTGCTCCAACAAATACGGCGTTAAGCTTCTGTTATTCAACTACATTTCCAATGGAAATTTACATCAGCTTTTGCAAGGGAATCGGAACTTAGACTGGGAAACTAGGTACAAAATTGCTGTTGGATCAGCGCAAGGCTTGTCCTATCTCCATCACGATTGTGTTCCAGCAATTCTTCATAGAGATGTTAAATGCAACAACATATTATTGGATTCCAAATTTGAGGCTTACCTTGCTGACTTTGGACTCGCCAAGATGATGCATACTCCAAATTATCATCATGCAATGTCTAGAGTTGCTGGCTCTTATGGTTACATTGCTCCAGGTAACTCACAACCCCATTTCAGTTCACTAAAATTGTTGAATCAATAAACACTTGGTATATTTTTTGCTGTTGCTGACTTCGTGTTTTGAATCTTACAGAATACAGTTACACAATGAACATAACGGAGAAGAGTGACGTCTACAGCTACGGTGTAGTGCTACTAGAGATCTTAAGTGGGCGTAGTGCAATTGAGTCGCAGCTTGGGGATGGAATGCACATAGTCGAATGGGTAAAGAAGAAAATGGCAAGTTACGAACCAGCCATAACAGTCCTGGAGCCTAAGCTCCAAAGTCTTCCAGATCAAATAGTGCAAGAAATGCTTCAAACCCTTGGCATTGCGATGTTCTGCGTAAATGCATCTCCATCTGAACGGCCTACGATGAAAGAAGTTGTGGCATTGTTGATGGAAGTGAAAAGCACACCTGAAGAATGGGGCAAAACATCTCAACCTCTGATGAAACAATCCTCAAATCCATCAGTTTAGCTTTAGTTTTATCTTTTACTTTAGTTGGTTTGTTTATGAGAAATTTTAGTACTGAATGATCAGTGTTTTTGTACAGTTGTGAAAAACATTTTATTGTTAAATGGGATGAATCCATTGCACATTTGCACCTCAATTATTATTTTTTGATTGAAAAGGGCAGTTGTCCAAAAAGTACATATGAGGATTTAAAAAGGTAAATAAAATTTAGTCAGATTCGAAATAACAAAAAAAAATACGATAATAATGATAAGAGTTAAATCGAGTCTGTTGGGGACGTGTTCCTTGACACGGACGTGTCCTTAACACGATTCTCAGTTTTGATGTTGAAAACACTTAGCTAACATTCCATGACAATGCAGGATTAGGAAATATGCAGATTTGGAAATAAAACAGATTTGGTAAAAATCGTCTGTGGACGGGTCCGCAGACTGCACGAGGGCGTGCTGACGTGGCAGCAGAATATCTCAGAAATATTCTGATATTCAATAAGTTTTTAGAATATTTTGTATTTTAGAAACTTATTGTTTAGAAAGATATTTTTGATAATGATTACCTAACTAACCGATTTCTAAGTATAATATTTGATAATATTATATTTAGATAAGGTTGCCCTAACTAAATATTAAATATAATATTTTATATTATATTTAATATTAAGTTGCCCTAACTGATTTTTAAAAGATATTATATTTACTAATGTTACTATTATCTTTCTATGGCAGGGAGAGATTTTAGGAAGCAAGGGCTAGGGTTTTTGGTGATCATATAAATTGGACTTTCAAACGCTTTCATCAAGACAAGTCGGTCAAATTGAAAGAGCAACAAAGTCGTGTGATATCGTTGGTTGTTCGAGGCTATATTTCGCTCAAGGGTAAGCGAGTGGTAGACTCCGTATAGCTAGTATACAACAGCGGTATTTGGGTAGGACAATTCGGAGTTGATTTGAGTTGCTAGACGTAGAGTTGTTACAACTGAGTTCCGGGCAGACTTGGGAGTTTGTTGGCTGTACTAGGTGTAGACAATTGTACTAGGTAAGAACAAAAGTAATCAATAAAGAATTGTCTGAGAAATCCTTTCCGGTCGACTCCGGGAAGGTAGTGGTTTTCACCTGTTAGCACTGAGGTGCGGGTTTCCACTATACATCATCGAGTACGCGTACCTACTGTTCACTTCATTACTATTATTAATTATTATTGCTGTTTTCCGCTGTGCTACTTGATCTTGAGTACACGTTCACACCAGAGGACGTGTTCACAAGTGTCGAGAAGTGAACCAAGCTAACCGTAACGATCCAACAGAGTCATTTGCCTCGCTCAGTACTACGCTATAACTGAAAAATTCTATAACGAGCTAACCAAAATGAGACATTAAACGTGAAGATAAAAATACGAAGAAACTAAAAGTGAGACAACCAGCTAAGCTGAAGCAGGCAGCTAGATGTAAGCATTCGGCAAACCGTTGACAAGCAGGCAGCTGCAACCAAAATAGCAGACCAACTCTCACGCTTTGGAAAATCGTCGAGAACACAGAAGAGGTAACGGTCGGACGTTTCAAACGGACGTAAAACAACATGAAAGAATTCTCAAAACTTATAGATTTGATATATAGAGAAATTCCTTCACGAAGATAAAGGGTCTCTAAAAATTCTTTCAGCTAGAGAAAAGCTAGAGCTTTCTCAACGAAGAGAGAGAAGGCCCCTCGTTATTTTTTTACAAGCATGAAAACTCGTTTGATATGTTTATTGTTATAAGATTTTGTCGTAAATAAAATCGTCAAAATTAATTATTATTATTTTACAAATCTAACTGTCTATTTAATAAATTTTAAATTCAGAAAATAAAATGAAGGGTTTTTTATCCAAAACCACCCTTATAATAGGGTGTTTTTCCATCAACCACCCTTATAATGCCTATTTACCAAAAAACACTCTTATAAATTTTTCCGTTAGGGTTTAACCACCCAACGGCAATTCCGTTATCATTCCGTTATAATTTGATTTTTATATATTTTTCAAATTTTATTAATTAAAAAAAAATCAAAAAATCAGAAAAATTATAAAAAATTATAAAAAATTATAAAAAATTATAAAAAAAAATTATAAAAAATTATAAAAAATTATAAAAAATTATAAAAATTATAAAAATTAAAAATTATAAAAATTATAAAAAATTATAAAAAAATTATAAAAATTATAAAAAATTATAAAAATTATAAAAATTATAAAAATTATAAAAAATTTGAAAATTTGAAGGTCTTTGTGAATATGACAAATTTAAGGTTTTAAATGAGTGTTGAGGTGAGATTAGAGGTGTTGGAGTTGGAGGTTTTGGAGGTCAAGAGCGTGGCGGCAGCCTTGGTCGGGGGAGGACTACGCCCTACGGTGGTGCAACCTCTTGACCTCCAAAATTACTACTTCCAACACCTCTACTCTCACCTCAACACTCATTTAAAACCTTAAATTTGTCATATTCATAAATACCTTCAAATTTTCAATCTCGCATTCTTCACTCCTCCACTTCGCCCTCCATCATATTCTCAATCATGAGCGAAATTGGGAGAAACATTCATATTGTGGTTTGGAGGCGTTGTTAGGGTTTTGATCGAGGTGGAGGTGAAGGTGAATATGAACTAATGGGGTGACGGTTGTAATGTGACAGATGGGTAGATGGCCTTCTCAAAATCCTAATTTTTTTTTAAATTTTTTTAAATTTTTTTAAATTTTAAATTTTTTTAATTTTTTAAATTTTTTTAAATTTTTTAAATTTTTTTAAATTTTTTTAAATTTTTTTAAATTTTTTTAAATTTTTTTAAATTTTTTTAAATTTTTTTAAATTTTTTTAAATTTTTTTAATTAATAAAAAATAAAAAAATAAATTTTAACGGAATAGTTAACGGAACTGACATTAGGTGGTTAAACCCTAACGGAAAATTTTATATGGGTGGTTAAACTCTAACGAAAATTTTATAAGGGTGTTTTTTGGTAAATAGGCATTATAAGGGTGGTTGATGGAAAAACGCTAGGTGGTTTTGGATAAAAAACCCCTAAAATGAATAACAAAATGTGGAAGCATCTCGAAACATCCTCTCGACTTGAAGTCTCTAAATAATCACTAGACACACAGTAGACATTACTGTGGCGCTCTGGTACGATGGCGATTGAAGCAATTAGGTATGAAACCGATGCCCTAACTCAATCGTCGATTACATGCCTTTCATTGTCGGATACTTCTAATAATGTTAATGTTAGTTTGAATTAGATGTTAGGGTTTTCAATCAAGTTCGTTGTTTTCCAGTTTTGTGTTTGTATTGTAAATCTATATACCATAGTAAGGAATGAAGGACACTCATCTTTAGGTATTGTGTAGGTTTGATGAGTACAGTTTGTGATAACTGATAAGAATGTTGTTATCATCTGATTGTTGTTTATTTACATTGTGTTATGAAGTTATGTGATCGATAGCGAAAGCGTAAGCTTGAAAGAAAATGATTTTTTGGTCGGTAGGAAGTTGGTCATTTTTGAAGGCGAAGGATTTTTGCTCTTTAAAATGTGCCTTTTGTTTATTTACTAGTAGCTATAAAATATTTGCTAGAATTATTGTGTAAGATATTTGTTTGTGGAGGATATATCACATTCATAATCTCTGATGCAATATTGATGGTATTGATGGAGTTCAGGCGATTTTCAGTCATCCCTTATATTGACTAAAATCCCCCTTGATGGTTTTTTGTGTATCAATGTGACTGATTGATTTATATCATTTATTGGCTTCTAGCAGGCATCCTCAGGTGAAATGGGCTCAAAGGCCGGATAAGGTGTATATCACTATTGATTTACCAGATGCCAAGGATGTGAGGTTGAAACTTGAACCGGAGGGAAAATTCTCATTTTCTGCAGTCGGTGGGGACAAGCTTCTTCCTTATGAAATTGACTTCGACCTTTATGATAAAGTTGATGTTAATGTAAGGGTCTTTTATTTATAAGTACTGGTTGTTGCTAATCGTTGTCGTAACTAAACGTGGTATTTAATTTTGATCTTGACTAATTTTAAGGAAAGCAAAGCGAATATTGGCTCAAGGAGTATATGCTATTTAGTGAAGAAGGCCGAGGAGAAGTGGTGGAGCAGATTGTTGAAGCAGGAGGGTAAACCACCCATCTTTTTGAAGGTTGATTGGGAAAAATGGATTGATGAAGATGATGAGCCAGAAGGTATTTTTCATTTTATTTGCGCTTCTCTGTCAAATTATTTGTGTACATGTTTTTTACTGTGTTGATATCATATGCAGTTCAACCAGATATGGATTTTGGGGAAATTGACTTCTCGGTGAGTTAATTCTGATTAAAAGGAAACATGATTTTAGTGCTACTGCTTTGAACTTATTGTCTTTCTTTTGTCTACCTCAGAAACTAAATATGGCTGGTGGGGACGAAGATGATGAAGCATTTGCAGATGGAAGCGATGTTTCTGATGATGAAGATAGTAAGAATACTATTTCGTAGTTCAGTCTTCAGCATTTATTTAAGCATTTACATGAGTCATAACTTATATGAATGATTACGTGTCCTCTTTGTTATTCCAGCGGAGAGTGATGCAGACGGAGGAGACACTAATGAAGAGGCTGCTGTTGTTGAGAATAAACCTCTGGAGAAGTAGGGAACTGCAGGCCCTGTTGAAACTTGACCATTGTTGATTTGATGCCAATGTTAACAGAGCACATACAAGTCTTTCGGTTATCGAATGTGTTTGTCATCTCAAACACTTATGCGCATGACTGCTACTTATTAAATTGAAGTGTTGAGGCCTTTGGCAGTTTCAGATGAAATAATAGTGTCATCTTTTGACAATTGTTTCATTAGTGACATTAAACAATAAATGATACAGTTTCCAACAAAACACATTGTTGTATATAAACCATCAAGTGTTGCTGTCAACATGGGTTTAAATACTGAGGAGGCTTTCTGATCTTAGCATCACTTCGCTTACCATTTCTCACAATGAAAGCCGCAGCCAATCCCCAGGTATGATGTCTCTCCAAATGACAATGCATAAACCACACCCCTGAACATATTTGTAAAAAATTATTCAGTGAACAAAGATATCAAAATTCCTTTCGAGACGAAATCGAACAGAAAATTATTACCTGGATTATTAGCTCTGAATCTGATTGCAGCCCATCCATCTGGTGGAACACCAACTGTATTCAACTCTGGAGGATCAACTAAGTTGTAGTTTTTAGGATCAGTTGTAGTTGAAAATTCCAACACCAGTCCCCACCACATAAAAACTATGTCCATGAAGATGCATTGGGTGATTTTGGTCCAAAAAGACTTGTTCCTTGAAACACCATCTCCACTGATGCATTGTGTTTAAAGACCATCACTTTCGGTTTCTTAAACGTGTGGGAATGGTTTAGACCTTCCGACCACCACGCATCAAATGTATAGTTGAATTTAAAAGGTGGTTCTTTAGGAAAGTCATTGTTATACACTCCATTCATTCTCTTGTAATATGCCTGCAAGATATCAGTTGATGGTGACACAAAACTCTGGTTATTCAAGCTAGCGGAAATTCTTAACCCGTGTGGCCCTTCACATGAATTATTAACACATGGGTTCAAGTTGATCGAAACAGTTATGAACCGTCTTGTATCAACATGTTTTGGCACGTCAACCGGATGTTCTGCAGAATTTAAGGCTCTTATTGGAACTGAAGTTAATGGCAGCAAGATCATCTTTGTAATCAGGGAGGTATGGGAGTAAGGGAGTAGAAGGGGCTGAATAATTTCCTGTATATTGAAAAATGGCAGTGGTGGTCTTGTTATCAAATGTAGCAACTCCTTGATATGCTCGCGACGCAATGTAGTAGTAACTTGGAGTCTGATCTGCTTTAACAAGAATATCCATGGTTTGGCCTGGTGTGATCATAACGTAGCTCGTTTCGAATGGCTTTAAGTATGTACCATCCATCCCAACTAACGTTAACGTATGATTTGCTATAGAAAAGAACATATTGTCGTTCATGACAGAATTTATCAGGCGAAGGAGATAAGTTTTTCCATAATCAACTTGGAATTTGAGTGTTCCTGCAGTACAAAATTGTTTTTTACATTCCATGAGTCTGAAAATATTTTCTAGTTTGCATCAAAAATTCTAGCATTCAACAAGTACTGTAATATAATCTTTACCTTGCTTCGAACAGTCGTAGAGATCCCCGGGCTGTCCGTTGATAGTAAACGCGTTGGAAATATTTGGTAACCCGCCACGTTCGCGAGCTCTATCAATGATGGCCATTACATCACCTCTATACCAAGAAGCTACAGAGTGCAGGCCAAAAAGTAACATATCAAAGTTCAAGTAGTCTGACAGATATAACAAAACATTTCTAGAAATGCTTGTATATTTGTACCTAAAACAATAGGAACTCGGCGTCTGGTTTGGGATAAGGGTATGTAGTTCCGACTTTAGGATGAACAATGATAGGTCCATGGACCGTTGCACGAGACCAGTCGCTATGAGCATGCCACCATAAAGTTCCTTCCTCGTTTGAAAACACAACTTCATAGCTAAAATTCCCTCCGGGTTGAATCGGGCATTGAGTTATATATTCCGGTCCATCAGACCATGGATTCCTCGGTTGTTTCACTCCATGCCTTTCAAGAGTTTTACAAGAATTTTTTTCTTAGTAAATAGAACCAAAAAGACACTATCAGATTAAAGACGGAAACTGTTCTGAATTTTGAAGGAAATATACCAGTGAATAGTGACATTGTAATTTCCCTTGTTAAGAATATTTACTATTACAGTTTCTCCTTTTTCGACATTTAACGTAGGGCCTGGAAATTGTCCGTTTATCGTCAGTATCTTCTTCGTGCTGCAAATCCTTGTGTATGAAGTTTCTTCAACCTGATGCATCATTTTCCAAGTAACACTTTAACAAAGTTAGTTATCAGTATTTCTCATCAGCCCTATTTGATTCATAAAAACTTCGAAAGACGAAAATAAAAGCTTACCACCCAGTCGAAGGTTCGAATAATTCCTGCATCAGCTATGCAAAATGGAAGAAGTTGATGCAGAAGGACAAACACCAGTAACTGAAGAATGAAACTCATTCTGAACTCCATTTTCATATTTTCATTCATCTGTAAATAAAATTTCGACTTTTCAAGTTCAAAGTTTATGTGCACTTCAGCAATAACTGATCTTATTATATTAGCCAATTGAAGCATAATGTGGGCACATCAGATTGATACTCAAAATGGTACAACATCAGAAATTATACTGATTTTGGCTTCAAAATGTTAGCTTAAGAAGTCCTTGAATTTATTTTGCTAAGAAATGGAATTAATTAAAAATGCATTAGTAGATTATAGTAAACTGATTGACATTACTGAAATATCATAATTCTATAACTATTAGGTAATGGTAGTTATGTTAAAATAGTTGTTGTAATTATGAATAGATGAGTATTTGCTTCAATGTCATACCAACCAACTTTCTTCCTTTTTTAAATAATTTAAATAATTAAGGTTAAAAATAAATTAGTAACATTATAAATTCTAACCATTTACATTTTTAATTTTCAATTTTTTGGTATCATATATATTGGCAAAATATATTCAATTATCATAATGGTATATAGATACCATTGTTACAATGGTATATGGATTTATCAAAATAAAATCTTAAATAATAGATGAACCAATAAAATTATGGTCATAAATTATAAACTAAACTACACGGTCTTTTATCAATAAAATTTTCAAACTACGTCAATTTATAACTTACTTTTAATTACTTTCGCATCAACATGTACAATCAATCATTTATCACAATGTGTAATTCATAATATTGCATGAAAATTAAATTACAATTAAACACATGCTTTAGTAATAAAAATGAAAAAAACAAGCAATCAATTGCAGAATTTTACCACAAAGAAAATAAATTTATTAAAATTAATCAATTGAAACAGGAGAGAAAATCTCCTTTTCTATTATTAGTACACAAATGTATACCACAAGTAACAACACATAATTTAACAAGTCCTCAATAGTCTATGCTATCAGCATGGGTTCATATACTTGGGAGGCCTTCTTATCTTAGTATCACTTCTCCTGCCATTTTTCACAATGAAAACTGTTCCCATTCCCCAACTCATATGCCTCTCCAGATGACAATGCACAAGCCAAACCCCTATACACATATAACAACTTTTCGAATAAATATCCGGACTTGATCAAAATGATGAAGCAAAAATGAACTAATAGTAAATGGTAGTTTTACCTGGATTATTAGCTCTGAATCTGATGGCAGCCCATCCATCTTTAGGAACACCAACAGTACTCATCTCCGGCGGATCGACTAAATTGTAGTTTTTAGGATCAGTTGTTCTGTTGAAATTTCCAATACCAGACCCAACAACATAAAATGTAGTCCCATGTAGATGCATTGGATGGTTCTGTGCTCCTACAATATTTGTTCCTTGAAACACAACCTCAACTGTTTGATTGTATTTAAATACCCTCAGGGATAAAGCAAGGTCAGAACTTATGTACTTATCGATCAGATCATCAGCTGTATAGTTGTACTTATTCGACGGTTCGCTAGGGAAGTCTCGCCTATATATCCCATTGATTCTTTTGTAATATGCCTGCAAGATATCGGTCGATGGTAACACGAGACTCATGTTATTCAAGCTGCTGGAAACTCTTAAACCATGAGGACCTCCACAAGAGTTATTTGCACATGGGTTCGTGTTCACCGTGATCACTATGAATAATTTTGTATGGACTTGTTTTGGCACGTCTATCGGATGTTCTGCAGAATTTAAGGATTTTAGCTTGGCAGTGAAGTCAGTGACTGCAGCAGTGTCTAGTAATCAGGTATGTCAGGGAGGGAGGGGGTGGAAGGTGCTGAATAATCTCCGGCGTATTCAAAAATGGCGGTGGTGGTACCGTTGTCAAATTTATTAGTTTCAAGGTATGCTCTTGATGCCATGTAGTAATGGCTTGGAGGTTGGTCTGCTTTAACAAGAATGTTGATGCTTTGTCCTGGTACAATGAAGGCATACTTCGTGTCAAATGGTTTTAAATATGTGCCATCGATCCCGACTACCGTTAAGGTATGGTTTGCTATAGTGAAGAACATCTCGTCGTTCATGGCCGCATTGATAAGCCGGAGGAGATAAGTTTTCCCATATTCAACTTGGAATCTGATTGTTTCTGCAATTCCAAAAGTTCTCATTTTTATCAGAAGTTCAAAACAGAACAAAAAATCACCAAAGAAAATTCATAGAAGCTAAAAGCAGATTTCAGAATCTTTACCGGGCTTCGAACAGTTATAGAAATCTCCTGGCTGTCCATTGATAGTATAAGCATCGGAATATACCGGTACACCGCCGTGTTCAGCAGCTGTATTCACAATCTCTCTTACATCACCTTTCCACCAGGATCCTGAGAATTTTGGCATAAAAACTGTCAAATATCAAAGGACTAATTTGACATTCATATGTATGACAGTATCTTAAAAATCTGCACCTAACATAATTGGAAATTCTGCATCTGGCTTAGGAAAAGGGTGAGCTGATCCGGGTTTAGGACGAACAATGATAGCTCCATATAATGTTGCACGAGACCATTCGCTATGCGCATGCCACCACATTGTTCCTTCCTCGTCTGAGAAAATGACTTCATAGCTGAAACTATCTCCAGGTTGAATCGGACATTGAGTTACATATTCCGGTCCATCCATCCACGGATTCCTCGGTTGTTTTACACCGTGCCTGTTACATAAATACCATAAAACATCCTTGAATGCAATTACTCGAAAAGAAGAACATAAATACTAACGTTGGTAAATGAAATGTATACCAGTGAATAGTAACATTATGAACTGCCTTGTTCCGGACATTAACTCTTATAGTTTCTCCCTTTTCGACACTTAAAGTCGGGCCTGGAAATTGTCCATTGACAGTTAAAATCTTCTTTGTGCTGCAAAGTCTCGTGTATGAAGTTTCTTCCACCTGATGCATCATTTTCCAAGTAATCCTTACAAAACTCTAAAGAATTTGTGCATAAAATCGCTAAAAGAGGCGTAAAGAAAAACCTACCACCCAGTCGAAAGTTCGAACACCAGTCCGGCTAGCCGTGCAAAATGGAAGAAGGTGATTCAAGAGGACAAGAATCAAAATCTGTAGAACAAAACTCAGTTTGATCTTCATAACTCTCATTGGTTTGCAAAAAAAATCCAAACTTTTTTGTTAAGAATTCATGTGTCATTTAAATAAAAATTGGTCTAAGATATATAAGAATTGTACAAGCTTAAGTTGGTCACTTTGATTTACTTCTTAAAATGTTACTCCATCAGAAATTATACTAATTTTGGCTTAAATTTTTTAGCTTAATTGACTTGGCTTAATTATAAAAGATTTATGCGTAATTATAATATAAAACTTTGTTATATTATACGGAGTATGTTTTTTGCCACGTGGATTAGATTTTTTTATGAACAAGGAGCATATTAAATATGGCATTGAAAAAGGATACAATGCTTCAGCTACCTACTTCATTGTGAACAAGATTTAATTGAATTTTCATTTATAATTTCCTAAAAAGAAATTGAACAATAAATTATTCTAGTTTTAAGTAGAATATGCCGGAATGAAAAAAAAATTATTCATATTTTTCAAGAAACTGGATAAGATGTACCAACAACTCAATGAATAAGATCCCATACATTATTTGATTTTGTATTTGTTAAATATTTGAGCATTTAAATACCCAATTTTCTCAAGAAGCGTGCTTTCAATATTTATAAATGGAGGAGTAGAAAAGAGATCAAGGAAGATATGTATTTATAGGTAGACAGTAACATCATCTCAACCGTTGATTTCTAATAATCTATCGGTTGAGATTAATAACCGTCATTCTCAACCACCCGTGTATTTTGCATATTCAACTACAATTTAAATTAAAAATCAACTTAATCTCAATCATCGGATCAATCAAAATTAATGGTTGATATTCAAAATTAATGGTTAAGATCGTGTTTTTCCGTCTTACAAAAGTTTCTCGTCCTCCTGAATCCTTATATCTATATTTTTAATTTATATTCATAATATCTCAAGTGTACATCTCAACTATCCTAATTGATAATTTGATGGAAATTGTCCTTACGAATATAAATTATGGATGCAATTGATCACTGCTCTCTAAACATGAATCAGTTTTTAATAAGCTCAAATAATATTGGTTTAAATAAAACTCATAATAGTCCAACAAAATTCATGGCTTTCAGATAAATAAATAAATAATTAATGAGAATTTAACAGGAGAAATGGTTGAAGAAGACTTGACAAGATCATCATCAATCGATCCATTTGAAGCTTCAGCTGCCAGCCGCCCCAATTGAATCGGATTCTAAAACAAATCTATCCGACGGGGAATTCATTCATCAATCGGAGTCGCGGGCGGCGGCCGCAAATGGCCGGTTCATCCCATGGAAACCCTATGCATACTAATCCTTCACCACCGGCCTTAGATTCCTCTCCGCCGGAAATACGTCTGACTTCCGATCAGATCAGGTTTTGCGTTGAAGCGCTGGAGAGTTTCCGACTCAAGATTCGGAATTCTGACCAGATCTTGAAGGAATTCGCTTATTTAGAGGTCAGTAGGATTTTTGTTTTTTTGTTGATGATGACGTCACTTTCTTTCATTTGCAGTGGATAAATAGATAGTTGAAAGTAGCAAAATGATGAAAAGACATTCATTTAAAGCTTACTCTAATTAGAACAGTTTGTACCGTGCTTTTAAAATTGTCAGTATGTGCAAGATCGTGCTAATTATATGATAAGTAAATGAAAAGAAACAACTTTGTGTAGTTAGATAGCAAAAATGTACGATCTTGTACTTACAGCTATTGTCTATCGCAAAAGTGATCTATTTGGTTTAATGTTTTGTGGTCATGTGCTGTAGGATGATAATGTTTATTGCTGGTGAAATTTATGGTTCTTGATTCAGGAAAATAGATTGAAGTCATCTGAAGTGAAGAGGCTCTGCACTGTTGGTCTCGACAAGATCAATTTAAGCAAAAACCGATACAGTGACATCTTACCATGTGTGTTTGTTCTTGCCTTGCTCTCATGCTACTGATGTTTTGGACAGAGAAACTGTTGTGTTACGTAAGCTAATTTTCTGTTGTATCTCAGTTGACAACAATCGGGTCGTTCTTAATCCGTGCAAGGATAACAGACAACAAGCTAAGGGCTATATCAATGCAAGTTACATCACGGTTAGATTTTGTCCTTGTTTGTGTGCATCTTTAAAATTGTATGTTACTTTGAACAAATTTGTTAAATAAGTTGTTGTCAACAATGCAGATGTCTTCGTCAGAAAATGTATCTCGTTTCATAGCCACACAAGGGCCACTTCCAAATACGTTCGAGGATTTTTGGGAAATGGTTCTTCAGAATCGTTGCCCGGCCATTGTCATGATCACACGTTTGGTGGACAATCTTATCACTCCCCAGCGACCTCAAGGAGTGAGTAAGCATGGATTAGTCTTAAATAGATACAAACTTTTGTCTTTTAATACTACATGTAGTCACCAATACTGCCGTTTAAAACTTAAAAGTAGTATTACATAACACTGCGAATGTGTCAACTCTCTTCCTCTTCCTCATATAATGCCTAATTGGCTAATTGCCGGTTTGAATGTCCTCGTAATTATCACGTTTCGACTGTGAGACTGGAGGTAACAGAAGATTTTGTTAATTCTGACAGCTTGGATACCATTGCCATTGCCATATAAATTAGGGAACAATAGGAGTCTTGTTTAAATTGCATTGTAGAGTCTCATAGCTGGTTGCTGCATTTACTACTTATGCTTATGTGTTTGTGAGTGTAATATTTATATGTTGTCGACAATTTAATCCGTATAATTCATCTTATTTGTATGTATAATTGTAAAACAGACAGTAAAGTGTGGAGATTATTTCCATTCAGAGACTGGCCGGAGGATATTCGGGAGTATAAGTGTAACCACTAAATGGACGAAGACCACCGATTCTTTGTTAGTGCTACGGAATCTGGAAGTGAAATACAATGAGGTATGAAATCATTAAATCATATTTGAATTATTTGGAACTCAAATATGTTTATTGTAGTAAGCAATTGGTCTTATTAATATGGATTACAAGGTTTACCATGTGGTTGCTTACAGCATTTTTTTCTCCCCTTGTCGGACTTATTAGCAATTATAATCGGGTCGCTGGAGCTGGTTTACAAGCATCTATACCAGTTTTGTTTGTATTTGATTTTTTTAATATCAGTCTGAAACCTATTGCGTGTTGCAAGTGTTTGGCATTGGGGCAGCCAGAATACGTTCGAGTCTACAGAACCTGAATTACATAAACCGGAAACAAGCTAATTATAGATTCTTAAGAATAAAACTAAGAATCCATGCCTTTTTATTTTTAGGGAAAATTACAAAAACATGTCCTGGACTACCACACAATTTCAAATTGAGGGCCGGACTACCTCAATTTTCAAATTGAGGACCGGACTATCTCAATTTTCAAATTGAAGACCGGACTATCTCAATTTTCAAATTGAAGATCGGACTATCTCAATTTTCAAATTGAAGACCAGACTATCTCAATTTTTTTAGGTATAAATATCAATATAATGAAATAATTGAAGTCTCACATCTATTTATCCATCCTCTTAGATCCAATATTTAATTTATATACTCATTATATAAACTGATGATGTTAGAAATTAGAATATATAGTTATATGTTAGTATTGAATTTTCTTAGTTGATGTTCTTAATCGATCAAATTAAGATATGAAGATCCTTGAGTTAAAAATAATAAATTACAAAATACAGTCTAGACTATCTATAATGAATGCATTCTATTTTTAATTAGTCAAATATGTATAACTAAAATTATTAGTTTCTGGGAATGGAATTTATATAATGAGGGGTTAAGATCAAGAGATCATATATTTCATAAACCAAATGACAATCTTAGTCGTTGGTTTTTAATTAAATTGACGGCTGAATTTGCAATACATATGAGTTGATGGATTTGACAGTTATTTTTTTATTAACATCCGTTAGATTATTAATAATCAACGGTGGAGATTTATCTCACAGTCTAATCAAAAGTAATATGTCGTTCTTGAACTTTACTTATATAATGAGTATATAAATTAAGGGAAAAATTCGAGGAGGACAACTATATTTTTGTAAGACAGTAAGACACTATACGGACCGATGAGATTAAAAGTAAAATAACTGTCAAATTCAACCGCCCCGTGTTTTTCGCAAATTCAACCACCTATTTTTATTCATAACCAACTTTCAATTATTTCATTATATTGATAATTATACCTAAATAAATTGAGATAGTCCGGTCCTCAATTTGAAAATTGAGGTAGTCCGGTCCTCAATTTGAAATTGTGTGGTAGTCCGGGACATGTTTTTGTAATTTTCCCTTATTTTTAATATTATTTATGCTGCTTGGGTGTTGGAAAGAGGAAATGTTATCTTGTTATCAAATGTTACTAAGCTTAGTTTCATAACTGCAGATTTTACCTTCTGCATCACACATGATCTTTGAGCATCAGTGAACCTCATCAGCTTCCACAATTTGATGTCTTATATTTTTATGAAGTTTAATGTCCTTTGTTGTACCATTTGCAGTCTCAAGACCCACCCATTTCGGTTTTGCATATTCAATATCCCGAGTGGCCTGATCATGGTGTTCCAAGAGAGACCAGCACAGTACGTGAGATATTTAAAAGACTATACCATATACCTCCTAGCATCGGTCCAATAGTGGTGCACTGCAGGTTCTTCCTATAGTCTCCGTTTTTGAAGTTATGCATCATGCTGATGGACTTATTACCTTGGGTACCTTAAATTATCTTGAACTGCTTCATCAGTGCAGGTATTGGTCGAACTGGAACATATTGTGCTATTCATAACACACTCCAAAGAGTGTTGGTGGGTGATATGTCGGCCTTAGACCTTTTGAATACCATACGTACCTTCCGATCACAGCGGATTGGAATGGTGCAAACCCTGGTACATACTCTTTTACTCTTATAAAAAATTTGCTGATTTTTGAGCTACTCGTTTATACTCTTAGCATGTTTTAGAATTCAATGACAATTAAATGTTTAAACATTTTCCTCTTAGACCTCGTCTTTTCACCTTCATCGAACAATATGCTTGTTTTGCCATTATCATTCAACTCAAAGTTGCATTACATAAACCAAGATTCCACAGTTTTAGATAAATTAATGTCATCCTTGTGTCTCAGGAGCAATACGCTTTCTGTCACTGGGCTATAGTGCATGAACTAGAAGACCTTGTTTCTAACAGTAAAACCCTGATGCGCAGACTGGTATCGGTATGTATCACACTAATATTTATAAATGGCATTCAGTTATATCCGATCTCCCTTTTCACTTTAGTCCTTCATCGGTGAGAATTTCACAGCTATCACATAAACAAATACACATTTTTCTTTGATCTGATTAGCCATTTTCTCCCATAGGTTACTCAAGCCGGCCCGGCTAGCCTCGACAACATTAAGCTTCATTCATTCCCGCTCAGGATGACCAGTGTTGTATTCTGTACTTCTGTCAACTTGAAGCTTGTTTATACTCAGAATTTAGTTGAAATTATCTTTTGCTCTTATATGCGTAGTTTTTGACAAACTAGTTCCATTTTTGCAAAGAATAAGATTGATCATATTGTACTGTCTTGTGTTGACTATAGTTGTTTTGTATGAATTGACACTGGCCAATGTTAATAAGTCTTTGAAACTATGTAGATGCTTCTAACATAACCAGCTCTAAATATTTGTGGACGATGTTTATTGCTTGATCATGCTTGAATAATAGTTTCTAAAATGGTTATATTTTGGATAAAATACTCTTGTTAGAACAAAAGTTATTTTTATTTCTAGCCAATTGATAGCAATGTTATGTAGTGCTAATTAATTTAAATTTTTGAATTGGTCTGGATGGGCTGCATGATACTTGGACGTTTACTAAAAATGTCGTGGTCCCGTTAGCGCCTACTCTTTTGTATCGTGATTCCGAAGTCGAGCATTCATCCCAAGAAAGCATTATCTCTCGAGCTTCAGCACTGTTACATCATATCATATAAGGTAATCGTATGCAGCGTAGTTGATTATTCCCT
This sequence comes from Sedum album, assembly GCA_006409495.1. NCBI lineage: Eukaryota > Viridiplantae > Streptophyta > Magnoliopsida > Saxifragales > Crassulaceae > Sedum > Sedum album. Next base: position 62,516 of record QZGG01000947.1, read on the forward strand.
TTCAATGGATGTTTCTTGTATTCATAATAAGACTCAAAATAACTCGCATAGAACAGATTTTGATATGATCTTTTAGGACATTCAGGTATGGTCTAGAGATTAATGTACCGCAACAGATTTCACTATCATTTGAGATGATACTTGCGACCATACCTTTGATATGTAACTTTGTAGTGTATAGTTGACATTTGACTTTCTCGGCTTTTTAGTTTTTGGCTATCAAGTAGGCTGAATTATGCAACCATTTATCACTTGACAGAACTCTATTTTGTCTCACTGTCCATTGCAACTTGGTTGCTTTGTGTCCGGTTCTCTACGTTGCCTCTTCAATTGGTTTTTATGGGTCGTGCGGTCGTTTTTCTGCCAACCCATATTTTCTCTGAATCAAAGCAGCAAATTGATATTTCCCATTGTGAGTAAATGCAAACTTCTGACCAGTAGGAACAGAATATGTGCTAGGACCCAACTTTCCCTTTCCATCTTTTGCAGTTCAAAGATATGAGCATAAAGCCCTCCCAATGCAACTATCATCAAACCAGCCACTTTTCTCTTTTTTGCAATGTACACACTGGCCACATGGCAGGGTCATGTCTGCATCTGAGACATTAAATGTCAACATTGGAGGTTTGCTAAAGTACCAAGTTTATTTGGAAATACCTACAGAGAAATTCTTGTACATAAATATTTCCAGCATGTCCTCTAACTTATGTGCTCAATTTGCATAAAACCTCCAAAGTTATCCAACCCCACAAAACACATTATTGGTTGCAATGCTACTCTGACTTATAGGGAGTATAAGAATCACTTGAAGTTTTAAGCAACTTCATCATTATGCAAGTGAATCATAGTGGATATATCATGTTGAACTCATGCTAATTTAAATAGATATTTTGCATTTGCGTCTTCTAAAGATATTGGACAACAAGCAAATCATGTAAGCCAAGTGCGGCAAGATAAGCTCAAGAACATGAAGTGGATAATAATCAGTTATTATATTTTGTTGTTTATCTTATAAGACCTCACTTCAACAACCCTAGAAGTGATCTCTAATGATAAATTGTTTAAATTACCTAATATAATTGTTGTTGCCAATTGCTTGAGTAGAAGAAGAGTATGGGAAGAGTGAAGGTGGACTTATTCAATATAGGCATGCTGCGGTTTGCCCACACCTATATCAATTATTATCAGTGTGTGGGACTCTTCAACGACTAATGACTAAATGCGACTCCATGTTGTACCTCATTCTCTTATGGACTGTTATGCACCACTCAACTCCGGTAACCCACCAAAGCATGCACTACTCTTTACTACTAGCATCATAAGTTGATTGACCTATGATTTGGAACATTTTTAGGTTGGGGCTAGAAACTTGATCTCATAGTTGTTTGGTTGATATATTAGAAGATATCAACATGTGTGGGAATGTTCGGTCGAGAAATTCATCCTTTTTTGTATAAATTTAGAGAACTAAACTTTAAAAGTTTTGGGTTATTAAAAAAAATAAATATAATCCAAAACTCATCCCACAGTCATGATGATGATTAGCATTTGGGTGGTATATGATCAATCAGTTCTAATGACTTCAAATGTTAATGATTCTAAGTTGGACTATCCTAGCTGAGCATTTAAGATGCATGTATGCTAAGTTTCAAATAGGCCTTCTCATCAAACAGCATTGACTACTTAGTCATGACAAGTAACCAAAGGTATACAATTCCCAGACCATGTATTTATGTGTCTTTGATTAGTCAAAAGCTCTCTAGCCTAGTGTATAGAGAAGGTTAACTGCTATGAGTCTCAACTGATCAAAGTAATGAATGCACCATACAGCTCCTGGGAGTACTCCTGGGGTCCTGAGGAACTTGTAGATTCTGTTCTTGCCAAATTCAGTTGTAGCTACACACCTCTCTAGAAATGGGCTGTTACTTAATCAAGCATTAACCTATGAAGATTGGCACACAGCATGCTTGTTTAATCATGCATTTATGCGTTGAGCTGAAGTTTACAAATCATTTCATGGATCAGATCATAATCACAACTTATGTAGCACGCCAAATTTGAACACATGCGGTTTGGTCCAAGTCAGTGCCACAATTGTTGGAATGAGTTAAATCTAAGTGAAGATGTTTCAACATATATTTGGGTTCATACAAGTAAAAATAGTTTTTTCAACTCATAATGTATTAAATCACTCTCATCCATAATGACATTGAAAGTGTGATTATTTGCGTAATTTACCAAATTTTCAAAATAATATCGTCCTGATTAAGATCACTATTCACTCATCATCAAAACGACGTTATTTTATTAAAAATTTAAACCGAATTTCATAAAAAGGTGACACAAGCGTAAAGCCGTAAAGGTAAAGAAAGTCATTAACAGTCACAACCAAAACAGAGAATGCTTTACCGACTAACTTCCAATGCTGACATCTGCTCCATACAATTTAATGGTACACAGGATTTTTTTTCCAGAAACGCGGGTTTCCCTTCAATGCACTTGCTGTGTGCATCTGTGTATGTGTATACAAAAAAACAAGATAATGAAAAGATAATAATAATAATAATAATCAAATAATGAAGCTGTAGTTACAAAGACTGTTTTTAGATGATCAAATACATTACCTATGAAAAGAAAAATGTAATATGTGAATCAAATGTTGCTTTCTTATGAAATGAATGGAAGTGGAAATATGTGAATTCAAACAGTTGCTTTCTTGTTGACAAATCAAGAAAATTTAGTTGATTTATCATCTTTCATATGGAGTAAATAACATGACAACTAATAGGATAACTATTTTCTTGAAATTAAATGATGTTTGAATTATGCATGATAGGCCAATTATTTAATAAGGCAGTAGAGAATCATACCCAAACTTAGCTAAGTGTCATCTGAACTAGAAACCTCTATAATTATGCCCTACTAATATTATAATAGGGAAAAAAATAAAGAAGGATGCATATATTTTTGTAAGATACAATATCGATCGTTGATTATTAATAATCTAACGAATGATATTTTATATCAAAATAACCATCAAATCCAACAACTATACTTAATTTAAAAGTTAATTAATCTCGACCGTTAAATTAGTCAAATTAATAATCTTATAAAAATATAATATTCCTTTTAATTTTAATCCTACTAAACTAAATACACATATAAATTATAACCTCATCCAAATATAAACGCACTGTCCAGTCTCCACTAATGATAGATTAAGATAAACCATACATTTCATGCATAAAAGTCCTAAGAAAAAGCCAGATCAATTGTTTTTCCTAATTACATTCATACAAGCCCTAAACAACATTAATTTCGATGAAAAAGTAGGATGATCTCGAGCCTACGTGGAATTTCTTGTCAAATACTCAATAATTCATTTCAATTAAATTACAGTGAAACTAAAAACATCAATACCACATATAAAAAATATTTACACAAAAAGTTGATAAAAAGAAAATAAAATACATGTACTAAACTTTTTGTTGAATATTTTAGTGTATTCAAGTTAACGGCACGTCATCGCATTCGAAAATTCAATGCACACAACCTCAAATACTCTCTCAACCTCTCCCTCCCATTTCCTATAAAAACGCACCACACAAGAAGTCTGTGACATCCAACATCACACCACCACTATAAATTTCACACCATTTCATTCATGTCTTCCACAGCCTCCACAACTCATCCCCAACAACAACCACCAAATACAACCAAAGCCATGCAGATTGAGGAAAAGGGAGAAAGAGTGGCTAGTCCACTCAAGGTCATCATAATGGTGGCTTCAATAGCTGCCGGAGTGCAATTCGGGTGGGCCCTACAACTCTCGTTACTAACACCTTATGTACAACTTCTTGGTGTTCCTCACCAGTGGGCTTCGTTTATTTGGCTATGCGGCCCAATCTCCGGTTTGCTAGTTCAGCCCATTGTCGGTTACCATTCTGATCGTTGCACCTCCCGTTTCGGCCGTCGTCGTCCATTTATTGCCTCCGGCGCCGCCCTTGTCGCCATTGCTGTATTTCTCATCGGCTTTGCTGCCGACATAGGCCAACGCGCTGGAGATCAGTTTGACAAAAAGACTAAACCACGCGCCGTCGCTGTCTTCGTTGTCGGTTTCTGGATTTTAGATGTCGCTAACAACATGCTTCAAGGCCCATGTCGTGCCCTTTTAGCAGATCTCTCTGGAGACGATCCGAAGAAAACAAGAGCAGCGAACTCACTTTTCTCCTTTTTCATGGCTGTCGGAAACGTCCTCGGATACGCTGCTGGAAGCTACACAAAGCTTTACAAAATCTTCCCTTTTTCATCCACCACCGCTTGTGACATCTACTGCGCAAATCTCAAAAGTTGTTTCTTCATCTCCATCTTCCTCTTAGCAACTCTCACCATCATCGCACTTGCCATCGTAAAGGAGACGCCTTTCGTGCCGGACCCATCTACATCGGAGAAATCGAACAGATTTCCGGTGGTTGGGAACTTATACGCTGCGTTGCGAGAGATGAAGAAACCGATGTGGATATTGATGTTGGTGACGTGTCTCAATTGGATTGCGTGGTTTCCATTTTTATTGTACGATACTGATTGGATGGGTAAAGAGGTGTACGGTGGTGCGGTGGGCTCGGATGCATACGATAAGGGAGTGAGAGCTGGTTCTTTGGGTTTGATGTTAAACGCTATCGTTTTGGGTATTGTGTCTTTGTTGCTTGAGCCTATTGCTAGGAGGATTGGTGTTAAGAAGTTATGGGGTGGTGTGAATTTCGTGTTGGCTATTTGTTTAGGATTAACTGTTGTGGTTACTAAGATGGCTGAGGCCGGACGACGATTTGATGCGAATGGCGTCGTGTTGCCACCTTCGGACGGAGTCAAGGGCAGTGCTCTTGCACTTTTCTCAGCATTGGGCATTCCTTTGGCTGTAAGCTTTTTACGTTTTGAACTTCCTTAAATTTCTTATATTTGTATGAAATGAATTTTAGACTAATGGTTTTTTGGTCTTGTACAAATTCAGGTGACTTTCAGTCTGCCATTCGCTCTTGCGTCCATATTCTCAAACTCTTCCGGTGCAGGCCAAGGTAATTAATTATCTGACATGGCCGCAATTTACTAGATTTGATTTGTTTGTCATGAAAAATGTTTCTCTGATTTGTAAGTCTGATGTTTTGTCTGTTTAAATTTAACACAGGGCTATCACTTGGAGTGTTGAATCTGGCTATAGTTATACCACAGATGTTTGTTTCAGTGACTAGTGGTGGATGGGATGCACTCTTTGGTGGAGGTAATTTACCCTCATTTGTCGTTGCAGCCGGTGCAGCTGCCGTAAGTGGGATACTTGCGCTAACCGTGCTTCCAACTCCTCCACCGGACTTCGCCAGCACTAGCCAACCTGCACCTCACTTTTAACCAGCTAAGAGTGTGCTTTAAGTTTTAAAACTATCAACTATATACAGTTTGTGTCAAGATATACAGTTTGATGAGTGGCAGTTAACGAATGTGTGCTAGTCATCAATTTATCGACATACTGAATTTGATCATAGTATGAAGCCGAAAGGTCTCACCTTTTTGTTGAGACTTATGCTATTTTGTACTAAAAACTCTGTAATGTCATCACAACAAATATATACCTTTCATGCAATTTTTTCTCACTAAATTTCTTCTAGTTTTTTTTGAGAAACATTCTTATTGTTACAAGATCTAAAGACCCCAGATCGATCAGTGCATTCTTGGTATATTCTTGATGATGTCAAAGATCCTTGATGATCATCAAAACTGTTAGGTTTGTTCAGATGGAGAGGAGCTTTCACCAGCTCTTTAGTGCAATCTAAAATGTCATGATCGTATCGAAATTTCAGACAATCGAGTTTGATTGTTGTAACGGGTACATATAACTAACCACAAATTAACACACTTTCTTGAAAGCAAAGTAACAAACACAAAGAGATTAGACAATGCAAGAGTGACACAACATCTCACTGTCAATTATCTATCCAAATCCCATAAATACCGACCATGTCTAAGGTCATAAAAAGGTAGATACATTTGTAGATGCCTGTGTGTCGTGTTTTCTCAAGTACAGGGCAGTTTGAACCGTTATCCAAAAGTCCCAAACCTAACATCCCATGTGACTTACAGTTGAAGCTTTGTGGACAAGTATATGCCATCTCACAATCCAAATTATATATCCTAATACTAGCATTGTTATCCAAATAGTATGCTAGTTAGTCAATAAATATCTCTTTATTGGATCTGGAGTCGACTAAGCTTATGAAATGATTCAGATACGAATCAGCCTACTCAGGAATTTATCTCAAAATATTACTCTCTATGTCCCATAATGTTTGTCCACTTTCTATTTTGGGTGTCCCCTTAAGTTTGTCCACTTTCATTTATTCTAAACCACACATTCTACTTTTTACTCATTTACTTATTAATCATTTATTCTCAACCACACATTTTATACTCTCTTTTTACCTTAATTACCGTACATTTTATGCTTTTGGACAAATAAAGCGGGACGGAGGGAGTATATTTTTGTTGATGATAGATCAGAATGATAGATTTCCATTTTAACGTTCTTTATACGTATTTAACTAGAATCAAAATGACGTGATTTTGATGCGACTGTTTGATCTACTTTTTCTAATGCGATCCGTCCGGGACTCTTGGATATAAATGCGCTAGTTAACAACAGGGACTTTATCCACAATTGTAGCGACTATTCTCACTTGAATATCTATCCGCAATCTTGGCCTTGAGTTTGCAAAGCAAAAAATCTTCCATCCTGCCGACCACGTAAATTAACTAGCCAACAATTTCGATCTTCTAAAATTATCTTTACAACATTAAGTATACGAAATCTGGCTGAAAAGGTTGGATTTTTCTCCTTTTATCTGACCCATTGTTGTCAATGTAAAAGCGACGAAGACGTTTATGAGTCACCATTTCAACTTTCTGAGTCACGCGAGACAGAGTTGTAAAGTTGGTTTGAAAATAGAGAGGTTAGTAATCATGTTTGTCTAATCTGCCGCACAAAGATAATGTATGAAGTTAGAATTATAATCTAGTCGGTAGGTCTTACGTTATCTATATTAGGATATGTCAAGATCTTATGAAAAGTGTCTTACAACAAATCTAGGAAAGTTTTGCAACATGCACTGGAGGTTGACTTGTGCAGAATATTTGCAGACCACCACCCCAATTATACTAAAACTCATCCTTTACCAATGGAGTAAAATGGAGATCAGGTACATTGTAGTAGAGGGGGCATTTCGGAAAAGTATGGCAACTGTCAACACATATATTTGTCGTTCAAGACATTTTCCCTTGTCGAACTTACGTATTCTTGATGGTGAAACACAGAAACAGTGTAATTTTCTCTGGGAAATGCCATATTTCCCCCGAAATATTAATTTATTTTCTTCTTCAAGGACATTTTCACCCTGCTTTCATCTATACATCCTGAAATTCTGGGTATATAGCACCACTCTTCTCTGATTCCTAGTAAAAATTATCAAGAAGATTCTGTAGTTTAATTTTGTACAAAATACTGACAAAATCTGGAGAAAATGAAGGAAATTTCTGCTCAGCTCATGGGATTATGATGTGCTACGAACAAAATGGTAAGGTTAGGTATACATGCATCCTGTTGTTAACCCTACGAGCAAAAATGAATAAGCAAATATGATGATGAATAGATAACACACTTCAAGAACAAGATAATCTTCTTTGAGTAGTGTTATAACTTCGTCCGGTCAAAACACTAGTAGAAGCATGCTTTCTGCCTGCTCAACATAATCCACAAGATTGGTAGCCTACAGTTACATGGCTAATATGGTATGACTGATCTTTTTCAGTATGAAACCTTGTCCTTGTGTTTCATTCTCAGCTAGTGCCGGACAACATTCAGTTACATAGTCACAAAACTACACTAAAAAATGAGACGAGGGGTATTTTGGTCATTATGAAATGTAGACATGTCAAATTTATCCATATTCGTTTAGTGTCCATCACCCGTCCATTTAATTCAATCCATTAACCATCCGTTTAATTAAACGGATAAAGTCATCATATCCGTTTATCATCCGTTTATTAAATGGATGGAACGGATTAACCATATCCATTTACCATCCGTTTAATAAACGGATGGTAAACGGATTGACGGATGAACTACTATCCATTTAGCGTCCATTTACCATCCGTTTATTATCTTATTACCATTCATTTACAATTAACTCATAAACGGATAAACGGATGATAAATGGATAAACGGATGGTAAATGGACATGGATGGTAAACGGATAAACGGATGGTAAACGGATAAATGTATTATCCATTAATCCGTCATCTATTTACAATCCATCCATTTAATCCATTTAAGTTAAACGGATTAAACAGATGACAACCGTTTATCCATCCATTTATCGTCCATCCATTTATCACCCGTCCATCCATTTGACGGGTCAATGCATAGTCGATAAGAAAAAGGCTTGGGATAACACAACAGCGCTTCACTCAAATCCTTCAATCTTCAATGGCCGCGGCTTTGGCTTCCTTCACATTCTTCTCTTCACCCAAATTCCCAAAGCTTCAATCTTACGCTTCGCTTTCGCTTCCTTGCAGCAAATCCACACTCCGCACCTCGCCGAACCTCAATTTCTCCCGCAACAAGTTTTCCTCGCCGTTCGTCGCAAAGTACTCCGACGCCGACGCCCCTGTTTTGGAAGCGGAGACCACTGATGTCGTTGTCAGTCCGGTTGTTGACGTTGAGGCTGTCGCTCAGGCCGCCAAGCGGGAGGAGATTTTCGCTGTCGTCATGGTAGTTCTCTACTCTCGACTATTGAAATTGATGTGAAGATGGTATGTGGGTTTGAATTGAATTTGATTTTTGATGTGCAGATTGGTGGGAGGCAGTATATTGTGTTTCCTGGGAGGTTTATCTACACTCAGAGATTAAAAGGCGCTAATGTCAATGATAAGGTTATTTTCTTTGCTTAAAGTTGTGAACTTGTTTGAGTTTCATATGATTTAGTGTATGTGTATCTCCAGTTGTTGGTTGCCGAGCTCTTATATTATGCGTTTTTAGTTTATGAGTGTTCATTTGTGTGTTAAATATGATTTTTGAGTATATAATTCTTCAAGTTCCCTTGCTTTTAAATTTCTTGGTTTACTGTTTTTATTCATTTGGCAGTATAGTAATTTTCTTTTCCGTAAGTTGCGAGTCATAGAACTAGGTCATGATGTTGCATTTCTAACAAGCAAATTCAGCAATATCTCCAAAATCATAGTGCCATTTGGCTTTTATGTTATCGCATATGCAGTTGTATTTTGCAACTGATTATATTTTGACTCAGCTCTATCTTTGTAACATTGCTGAATATCTTGAATCTTTATTCATCTGAAACTGATGGAAAATAATAAATATGTGCAGGTTGTCCTTAATAAGGTTCTGTTGGTCGGAACCAAAACAAGTACATGGATTGGTAAACCAATTGTTGAAAATGCTGCTGTGCACGCAGTCGTTGAAGAGCAGGTAATATGCGTTCTTGTTTGTCTATTCTTATAACTATTTTGATATAATTCGGCCAACTCATTTATAAGACTTGACCGTTCTTTAGGGACTTGATCATAAAGTCATTGTCTTCAAGTACAAGAGGAAGAAGAATTACAGAAGGAACATTGGCCACAGACAGGTAATTATTCCGTCAAATGGATCTTTAATTCGTGGTGACTGTCACTTTTGAAAGGTTCCTGTGGTTAAGTAATTATTCCATCATTTCATATTGCAGCCAATCACACGAATTAGGATTACTGGCATTACAGGGTACGAGAATTCTCCATTTGTCACCCTTGACTCATAGTTCCACACAGAGGAGCCAGAAAACTTATCTTAATTTTCTTTCTTTGTAAACTGGTTTTCCGTTGTATCCATGAGTATCGGATTTGTTTAAGAAGAATGTTGTTAACACTGGCGTTTGATCCAATGAATTCAAATTGATTCAGTGCCTCCCTAGTAAATGCCATATTCTTCTTATCATCGCTACCAGCTGCCTAAGTTGTCATCAGATGCGTTAACTCCTGTTCTTATCACACAATTCGCATTCAATTTTTTTTTAAATTATAACGACTTCATCGCTCAAGGAATGGACAACCTCATACTCAAGGCGAATATGCACTCAGAAGAGCTTGAACCACCGACCTCTGAGAACAGAGACCAAGTGTCTGACCGCTAGGCCGCTACTCCTTGTGCCAATTCGCATTCAATTGAATTGTAGCTGAAAGTTCTTTTATCTTTACGCAACGCGGTTCTTTAAGCATATCTCACGAAACCGAGCTTGACGAGCCAGGAAAATCAATATAATTACCTAAATACCCTTGCACCCCTGTTAGTGTTAGGTTACTTTTTCAATCTTTCATATCTTCGGCCTCAACCTTCTCGTGAATTCCGATTTTGATATCTTCCGATCGCCGCCGATCCGCCAGCTTAGTATCAGGTACGCTTCTCTCTGTGAAAGTCCGTAACTTGTTGATGATTATTGATTACGTTGTTAGGTTAATTTACCTACTTGATTTGTGAGTCGCTTTTGAAATTACTAGATGAGTTATGTTCTGCTTTCAAATTCCAAGTTTGAATTGAGGAATTTCAGTTACAGAAATTGTTTTTGATTTTTGAAGTTTTGATTACTCGTTGAAGTTTGAACTGCAATCAGTAAAATTAGGTTTGTAGCTGAATTTTGCTTTTTTGTATGTCTAAGAAGACTTTAAAGAAACGTCGAGATTTTATGTTATTTTGCAGGATTGAAATGGAATATAAGAGCAGCAGCTATCAGAAGGATGAGCTTTCAGGTGAACAGTTGTTACACAAGGGAGATTATTCTGACTTGCTTCTACATAACCGAGTGAAACCAAAGATTCAGAGGGTACAACCCACCCTTAAGGGACACAAAGCATATCAGGGATGCTTCGAGCCATCTATTGTTGCCCTTGGACCGTTCTACCATGGGAAGCCTAGATATCAGCAAATGGAAGAGTTCAAGCCTAAGATGGCTAATCTGTTTGTAAAGGAGAATGGCATACCAGATGCTAGAACATTGTATGACAAGGTGGTAGCAGTCTTAGATGAAGCCAGGAGCTGTTATGACGCTTCAGAGATAAGTGAACTTAGTGATTCGGATTTCTCAAAGATGATGTTTCTAGATGGCGTATTTATACTTCAATTCCTTTCCGAGATCAGGTTGGATCAGCCCAAAAAGGTTCCAATCTTGACCGTCCATGAAATTGCACATGCTAGCAGTGATTTATTCCTTTTTGAAAATCAAATTCCGTTTGTGGTGCTTGATGCTTTGATGAGCTCAAGTTCAAAGGATGATAAAAGGCCAGACGTCTTTACGCTGCTTTTGGATATTCCTCTTCCACTGGACACAATGTGTAGCATGGACAAGAGGAGGGAAATGCTCAACTTGACGAGTAAAGAAGCAGAACATAAACTTAGAGAGTACCGCTCTTACAGACCGGTACATCTTCTAGATCTAGCTCGATATCTGCTGGTGCCAGAGACTAAAAAATATGAAGGACAAATGTCAGCAAACATTGAGGGGTTATTTTATATATCGGCTAATGATCTGAAGACCAATGGCATAAATATCCGTTGGAGTGATTCTCAGCACTTCACTGATATCTACTTTGAGTCCAACATACTATCAGGGACATTGTGGATCCCTCCAGTGAAGATTGATTACTTCGCAAAGATAATGCTCCTAAACATGATTGCATACGAAGCTAGTCCTGGTGGACCAGCAGATTCTGCAGTCACCTCCTACACATCCTTTATGTGTAGCCTCATTTGTAAGAATGAGGACATACAAGTGCTGAGAGTTGAAGGAATATTGCGGAGTACTTTTGGTACTGATCGGGGAGTTGCAGAATTTTTTGCCGAGATAGCAAGCAGTTTGGTGCCAAACCCAAATGCTTACTCATTGGTGAAGAAGCAAATTGAAAAACATTATAGAAATAAACTGAAAATGTGGGTAACTCAATGTCACCACACTTTCCTCAGTCCTGAGAGTGCTCCGTGGACGGTTATCGGCCTTTTGTTGGCCATATCTATTATTTCACTGGCCTTTACCCAGGGGTGGTTTGCAGCGTCCTCTCGACGGAAATAAGTGTATACTGTGTTTTAGTGAACTTGAGTTTGGACTCGAAATGGAAACGAGCAGACTTTGTTAACCTTGAGTTTTAGAATGTAATATTATGGTTTTAATCAAATCCGTTATCTACATGATGTGTTATCTATGAGGATGATGGTGGGCTAAAGCCAGTACTCCACATCTGACAAGTCCTAGACTAGTAAGTAATGAGTTGGCTGCCTAGTAAATATTAAATTTGAAGCAGTAATATCAATAAAACAGTCTGCCTTCAGAAGCTTTTCATATATCCTAACTTCTCCAATATTCAAGACTTCATTTAGTTGTACAGCTTGTCATACAGTATGCCCATAAGATATTCCATGGTTGAATGATGCATAGAATACAACAAGATGATAAAAACAAGAATACATATATGCATAACACAAGAATACAATTTCGGCTGTCCTGCTCATTTCGTCCATTGAGGGATCTGATGCCAAACAATTGCTAGATGGATGGTATCCTTCTTGATTACAAGTCTTTCGGAGCATTTAGAGGTCAAAAAAATTACAGCTCCAAAAATTTACACGCATAAAATCACCACGAGAGTCAGTATCTAACTGAAGGTCTTCCATAAACGAGCACTTGCAGTTACTCTGGTGATCAGTGAGTTCCTGCCATGATCGATCATGGAGTCGTACCCACACAAGAAAAAATCATGAGCAGCCCTCAAATTGATATACCTGTTGATAAGCAGTTTTTTATCTTCCTAAATAAAAAGGATTTCAATGTAAAGTCTATGGGCCGAAAATATTTCCTGAAGTCTGATGCAACTATTGCCAACTAGTTTACTTAAAACATATTCAGCAACACTTACCTTGATCTGTTTTTGGAGGTACTTGACATTCTCAACAGCCTCGTCCAGCATTTCAGCAGTATTAGTTTGCTGCAAAATGCAAATACATACAATTATAAAGGGAAGATAATGAATTTCTAAACATGACCAGAAGAGAGAAAATGAAACTGACTGCATTCCAAAAAATTCATATATATGAAACAGAGCATGGAAAAGAGGCCATCTGATCTTTTAAAATCATTAATCATTATATGGCTAATCAGACATCAAAATATATTTAAATATGCATCACAAAACTAAATGATAAATAGGACAGTACACAGTACTAACTACTAAGCTGCAGTTTTTTCTGCTTGTGAGTTGTTATACCGGAAAAGGCTGCAGATTTTTGCTCTTGTCCCAAAAGTAACATCAATATCCCAATTTCAAGGTTTTGATCATGGTACCAAAAGCAGTGCAAGCAAAAATCAAGGGTCCAACTTGGCGAAGGAAACAGTAAGTTGCTTTAATCACAAAACAAGAAGCAGCATCGCAGGCAGCTATTGCTCAAAAGCCAGTCAGTAACATAATTCATAAGGAAATGAGTGAGACAGAAAGTTTCTTAGAGTGAAGAAAATGCACGGACCTGCCTTTATGTAACTCAAACCCTCTTCACATTGTGTAAATTGATAGGTAATGACTTTGTTACACTCTTGTACATCAGCTATAAAACTTTGCAATTTTCAAATCAGGAAAAGCACATGCTGATGATCATCCTGGTCTCGCTTATTTGTTTTGCACAAACACCAAATAAAAAAATAAAATCAGATTTGAGCAAACAGCCATATATACAAATACAGTAGCGAGTATCAAACTACCAATTTAGTGGAAAACAATGATTATAAGGAGATGCACTATACAAAATATTTAGCAGACAAAAATATCAAATCTACTAAAGCTCAATTACCAACTTCCCATTTCTCTCTTGATTTAGGGAATTTGCCAAAACGGTAAAAATTAATCAAATGCAAAGAACACTGTGTAAAGGAACAACGCTCCGAAATATAACCTTTATCAGCACATTCGTCATCTGTATCTTCAAGAAAACCAACAGATTTACTGCTTCCAGCACAATTGCTACAACTTCCTTTCTGTTTGACTTTAAATGTCCAGCTTGTACCCTCTGTTTATCAACCACGAAAGAATTATTCAACTGAGGGAAAAATGCTCATTCTTTGACATCATATCCGTATACGATTGGCCAAAATGACTCTCCAGTTTGCAGTCGTTGCAAAACTATTCCACATCTAGATCAATAGTTTTTGGAAGTTTCTCAAGACAATAGCTACAAAAAATGTTAGAAACTAAAACATTCGACAGAGCCCAGTGTGATGAAAAAAAATGTTGTGGGTTGATCTCGCATTCCTGACAGTAAATAAAAGCTTCTAAGATGCCCAGATCACCACGTTTGAGACAAAAAAATCAATCAATTCAAAACATGGAACAGCGATTGAAATAACAAACAAACATTAAGTTGACCAGAGAGGCAGAAAGTTAACATATCCTACAAATGCGCAAGTCAAGACCTAACGCGACCAGCACTTAACTCTAAATGAGTGAATTTAATTGTGGTTGGAAGGTGGCGATCGATGTTTGCCTTGATTTTCGACAGGGATAAGTCGGGTGGCGGGCGGAGGCGGCGTCTCTTTCCGTCTGGATGGTGCTGCGGCGGTTTGTGGTAATTTTTATTTATTTTGGTTTAATTCCTAAATTTTAATTTGGTATTGGAATTTGTTCCAATTTTATTATTCTAATTATTATTAATTAAAATCATTTTTATTGCATTCTAACTGTGTCCCCTCATAATCGACAAACATCTAATATTTATTCCGTTCATATAATCAATGACGCAATTCAATTCAACATCCAAGACAACGGTAACAATAAGAAAAACAAACCTTTAAAGAAACAACTGCAAGAAGAGAACGATAAGGAACGCATGGGTGGATGCATCAGGCCTCAAATGTTGAATACATAAAAGATCACAATCTTGTCCCGGTCATCCGATTGTAATCGGAAACACAACATTAATTTCATAGCATAGAATATTCTTAAAACCGCCTCTTCGTTCATCCATTGCCTTCTTCTAAAAAACGGCTCATATCTAATATTCATATTTATGTCCTTGTCTAGGAAACTTATTAAAATCATATACAACAATTATCAAAGCAAAGAATCGGAACAAGAACCGTCCAAATCAAAAAATCAACTAACAAAACGACATTTTTTATAATTTTTTAATAAAATGATGAGTTGTTTTGATTGAGTAAGGTTCTAGGAGGACACATAAATATATGTAAGACGGTGAGACATGATCTCAACCGTTGATTACTAATAATCCAACGGATGAGATTTGATTCAAAAAAGTAACCGTCACTTTCAACCGCTAGGGTTTTTTGCAAATCCAACCGCCCATTATATAAAAACCAACTTTAATCTCAACCGTATATTAATCTAATCTAACGGTTGAGATTTCGTCCTTCCCTCTCACAAATACTTAATGTCCTTCTAGAACTTAACCCTGTTTTGATTTTGATTAATTTTTCTAACAAAAAAATTATATAGATTTTTTGACAACTTAGCTGATCTTGTTCCTAGTAGACATGTCTATTCATCAGTGCGTGGTTTGCACTTCGGCACGTTTGAGGCTACAAAGTCTGTGCCGGTGTTGGACTTAGAAAATTCCTTCCCATCATCATCAAAAAAAACTTCCATAACTTCCAAAACATTATAAATTCAAACATGAAATTTCTCCACCCCAATGAATCTTCCCAACACTTTCCCTCTTATTTTTCTTGAATCTGTTCGTACTTATAAGTATATATACTGTGCGTAAGAATAACGAATAGCCATAAAAGTCTTATGCAATATGAATTCATATGATCTACGCCGCATTTTTCAGTCCATGGACAAAAATGGTGACGGCGTGGTATGCTTAGATGAGCTGAAAGAGGCCTTGGAGAAGGTTGTGGGGGTGAGGTTCAAAGTGGAGGAGCTGGAGTCTGTGGTGGGTAAGGTGACTTTAGATGTGGATGAGTTCTTATGCTTTTATAAAACTATTCTTTGCGGACAAGACCAAGTTGGCGAGGAGGAGGATCAGGATGAGGATGAGGAGTTGGTGGAGGCATTTAAGGTTTTTGATGAAAATGGTGACGGATTTATATCGAGCGAGGAGTTGGAACGGGCGTTGGTGCGACTAGGAATGTGCGAGGGGAAGTGGGATTTTAAGAATATGATCTGTGTTTATGATTTGGATTCTGATGGCAGGTTGGATTTTCAAGAGTTTAAGAAGATGATGAACCTCAGCAGATTACCATGATTTATTCCTTTTCACTATTTTTCTTGCTAAGGAGTGAATATTTCCACATTGTGATTTTGAGTTGAATAGTTCTTGGATTGAAGTTATTAAAACTGGACACCATTTGGTTTGAAGTTTCTGATTCTCACTATTTCCCAAATGAAATGTTACATAAAGTCATAAAACCAGTAATCGCTTAATTGGTCAGGTCATCGAATAACAAGTGCATTCAGAGATATTTATTTCTCAGCATCTGATAGAAGTTTTGGATAACCTGAAATGGCAGATAATGTAGAGTAACCACAAGGACACAAGATGTGTTTCATCTCAAAACAGAAGTTTACTATCTGCAATTCTGAGCTCAAAACTGTTAGTCCCCGTTGACAAAAAAAGTTTGATTCTAAGCACAATGCATATTAGCTGCAACATACCAAGGAACGCTGCAACGCGCACAGTGAACAAGATCGAAAACAGTACTGTTTTAGTAATGTATTTTAGCAAACAATTTTATTGATCAAATAAACAGTTTGATGTATGTATTTATGTAACAAAGAGACACAAACTTAGAATACCAAAATAACAAGACACATAACACACTAGCTTGTTCTTATTCTCCTGCTAAGGAAACACACAAGCCAGTAGCACTTATCATAAATCATACAAGAAAGTATGTAAAAAGTAAATATTTTTCAGTATAAGTATTTTAGACTTTAACATGGCGCCCACTGCTTGGAACCTCGGCTCCTTCGCTAGGAACTTCTGCTCAGCGTAAATATTCATGTAGTCGCCGAACAAAAACTTGGGATAAGCATCAGCATTTTGTTTTTCCTTGACCTGTTCCACGAGTTGTGGCGCAGGAGCTATAATGGCCTTCAATGAAGGGTTATAGAATGAGGCTATAGATCTTCTGTTTCCATGATCTAAGGCCAAAACTTTGTGCCACACACTCTTATATTTCCCATTGCTTAGGGCTTCGATCTGATCCCCAGTGTTGATCACAATGGCATTTTTCACTGGCTGGACGTCAACCCATTGGTTGTCTTTTAGTATTTGTAGACCACCTACTTCATCATCTTGGAAGAGTAATATGACACCACCTGCATCGGTATGGGCTCGAAGGCCAGTTACCATTTCTGGTTGTGGGCAGGGAGGGTAATGGCTTACTTTGGTGCCAAAAAAACGTTCATCTCCTCCGTTGAAGGCATTCTTGATATGGCCTATTGGTAACCCCAAATTCTCATCCATCACTTCCATTACCTTTTCAGCTAACTTTTCAAGTTCTGCTCTGTACTCAGCCATGGTTTCCCTGACAAGTCATTCATATCATCAGACTTGATTCGGAGAAAAAGAAACAAAATCTCGAATGATGAATCATTTGAATTTTGACTTACTTGAACCCTGGAGTGCCTGATGGCCATTCATTCTCTTCAAATAGGTAAAAGACATCTTCCCAGTCCATATTTTCCAACTTGTCACCGCTTTTCTTCTCGACAAGTTCTTTCAAAAGCCTTACAGGGGCTGAGGCATTGAACTTTTCTTCTCGTTCAGTTTCATAGCACATGGAGCTGACCTTTTTCACCCTCTCAAGCAACTCATCAGATATCCCATGGTTCACCAACTATACATCATATAAATGAAAAAAGTTCCATCAGTTTTCGAAGAAATATTTAACAAGCAGTATAAAAATACAACAAGTTATTTAAAGTTCACCTGAAAAAAACCCCATTCCTCACATCCATTTGCAATTTCAGCTAACACTTTAGCCCTCTCGGGTCCGTTGAGCTTTGAGAAATCAATCACAGGAATTGCCATGAGATCAGGTATTTGCAAAAGATCAGAAGTATTTCTCGCTGCGAAGATATTTTGATGAAAACACAGTTGAAGGTGATTAGATTTAGGAATGAAGGGATCATATTTATAGGAAGTCATCTGAGGAATGTCAACTCTTTTTCCCCATTTTCTCCTCTCCTTTGTTGTTGCATAAATGTCAACTCTTTAATAAATTATAACAACAGGCGGCATAAGGGGTAAGGTTGCACTCATGGAGCAGGGCGGCCGAAAAATACTCCACAGCAAATAATACCAAAATAAAAAAAGTTCCAAAACTTTGATATTTTGTTAAGAATATGCACTACTCTAGTATTTTCCGCATCACTATTTTCAAGGTGAATTCCCAGTTCATCTTGGATTGCGCAACCATGACCTGTAAACCGGAATAAGTTAGCGGATTATACGAACAAGCTGCCTACGGCGAAAATGACAGTGTGCTTACAAAAATGTGAAACTAGCATGAATTTGGACAGCTGCATGTATGGGTACTTATCATGGAACTAATTTTTAATAATGTCTGACATTAAAATTATAATTTGTGTACTTGTTGCAGCTGTATCATCATCAAAAAACAGAAAATATTTGGACTTGTTCTTAAAACAGCAGTTCTGAAACTATGTTGCCAACTTGAAGGTTGACTTTGCTGCAATTAGTAGTATTTTGCAATAGAAAAACTCATTTTTTTGGACATTGTTGGTGGCGTTGAACTTTAATGGTTGCTTAAAATGATACACTGAGATGATCCTATTGACATGTTGATTGTTGACACCAATATGATCAGATGATCACACCCAACATATATTATTAAGTCAATGTCAGCTGCAACACAATGACAGATACACACATTATATTTGAATTACATGTAAAAGGCAAACCGTGTTCGGTTTGTTCCGTTGTAGCTTAAACTTCTGCGGAACTTATGGGACGTGATATAAAATTCTGACTCTTATGATCCCTTCAAAATGAAACATATGCCGACTTAAAACTAGACCAGTTCATCGATCTTTTTATCGTTGTACCTGCACACTGTTAGACTTTTTTCACATGCTTCAATCATGTTATGTTACATTTGAAAGCACAAACATGATTTAAGGTGCAAGCAAGCTGACGGTAAGATATAGCTTTAGATTAATGTGTTCTGACTTTCAGAAAACCAAGTTTACACAACATCTAAATTTAAAAACTATTCATCAACTTTGTCAACTCTGCTGGACTTAAACAATCTTTATACACACTTCATGATGTGTTATTTGTTAGCAATAATTTGCCATCTCACGCAAAATCTCATATTTTGTTCTGATTATGCTCTTTCGTGCGTACGACAGGTTCCGCTTATTTTTTAGAAGCGTCATATACTTGCCGCGTAACTTCTGTACTTATAAAAGAATGCATCATGAGGCTGGCTGGATCAGACAGATCTATTTTCTGTTCTGATTTTTTCTTTTGGTCTGCAAGTTTCTGCAGCTGAGACTAAAAAAAGTCAGGGTTGATGGTAAAAAGGTACTAAACTAAGATGAGATAAATGCATGAATACTGAGCTGTTCCTTGATCCTGACTTTTAGATGTCTGGATATTATCGATCCAACGACACATCAGGGAGACAGTTGATGTATCTCCCAATGCAAAGTAACACAGCTCTCTATGCTAAATAAAAACATTAGTGTCTAGGATGCCTGTTTACAAATTTTATGGTCCTTTTACGAGACTGTTAAGTGTCATATAACAAGAGATTATCGGTATATGTGTTCAAAGCTAGTACTAATAGTATATTATGGTAATGTTGTGTCTGAACACAATCTATGATCTGATCAAAAAAATCCAGCAGTATTTAAATTAACTTCTGTAGACACTGTAAGGTATGTATCTGCAGAGAATTTGAAGATTATCGCGTTATTTTGTGTCTTTTGATAATTGTGGTTTTAAAACCAACTGGTAGAAATGGAAGGAATGACACTGTAATTTTCTGTCAGATTTGATACTTATCACTGAAATGCAGGTTCAACTGATGAAAACCGGCTATAACTTCAAGAGGAAATATTTATGCAACTTCTGTAATGAAATATACACTAAAAGAAAATAAGTTCCGGAAGTCGAAGATTAAGTACATATTTATTTCATTGCCTTGTGGCTTTGCCTGAATTTTTCCACTTTGATGAGTAATGCATCAAAAGATTTCTGAGTGTAAGAAAACTAAACAAGGCAATAAACACAGATACATAAATCCAAAGTTCCAGAGCTATCAGATTCCGGATTTATGGAACCTCTTTCAACTAGTTCATGTTAAGAACTAGCTTATTATGTGATCAGTAACTTGTACTGAATGGCTTGTAAGTTTTTAGATCAGAAACAACCCCGACGATGGACCCAACAGCAGCTGCAATAGTTATGATCAGACAAGCCATGCTCAATATTTGCAATGATATCCACCTAGTGCTCCATTTTGGAATCCTTTTTTGTGCAATGTACATTTCCACCGGAAAGTATACGGTCAGAGGCCAAAATCCTAAAGCACCCAAAAGGCCAACCACGTCGTTGAAAAACGGGAGAAGCATGGAGATCAGAGTGGTTATGATGACAAAGACTGTCCTCCACACCAATCGAAACAAGTTGAGTTTGTAGGACTTTAAGCCCGGGATAGGCACTACAATGTCCTTGGTAATGAAGTCACTTTCGGGGAATCTTTCAGCTGCCTTTTTTTCAATGAAAGCATATAAAGGTTGGCAAAAGACTTGGTATGCACCAACTAGATGGATAACAATTGCAACATTTGCAATATCAAGTAGCCAATATGGATTGTAGAATCCGAAACCCGTGAGAAGATTCCCTGGGGCTAAGTCTCCGAAGGCCGCATAGCCAAAGCAGCCACACAGCATATAGAATAGAGTTGTGACCACAACACTTAGTAAAGTTGCCTTTTTCATAGTTTTTGCTTCTGATGGTGGAGATTTCAGTGTGTCCTGTTGCCAAAAGAACATTACAAAAATTAGTTCCTTTCAGCCAAATTCGCCGAATAACTGACAGATTACAGAATGTTCTATTCTCAACATTAAGGATATCGCGCGTCGTAGAACTTATAAAAATGTACCTGAATTTCTATCAGAATCATAGAAAATGAGTATGCAAAGGCAATATTTCCAAGGGCTTGAAAGCTTCTCCATATCTTCTGGCTCTCAGTCACAGTTCCAATGCTTATTCCAGTGAGACTTCCACGAATAATTCCGGATTCTGAGAGTTTCAAACAAGGAAAAATGAATTATTGTTGGAGATATGTTAACAGTTTGTGCATGAAGTAGAATCAGATATCAGACCTGCAACTTTGGCAACTCCAAGTCCAAGACCGATCGTAGAGTAAGTGAAGGACATAACAGCTGCTACAATGGAGAGCCACCAGAGCTGATCGAAATCGGGTATTTGGGACAGCAAAATCTCAGCAATGCCAAATCCAATCATGTATGGGTTGCTGTTGATTTTGCATGGGTCTTTTCCTCCACTGGCATGGTAGCAATTTGACCTCTTGATAGCCCTGTTACACAAATAAATAAAATTGACATCAGTCCTTTCGTCCAAACTGATCGGTTTCATGTAAATTAGTTCTTGCTGACACGATACACTGAGATTCATTTGCGAGTAAAAAATATGCATAGTACTCACATCATGCTGATAGATGACGCGATAGTATAACCAACTGCTACTCCGAACAAGTTCAAGTATTGTATCCATCCGCAAAAATTCACCTTTGATCCACCTGAAAACATTCAAGAAGTACCTAGGTAAGTCCATAATTACAGATATCCTTGTTTATCAATGAATAAAAATGGAGCTAAGGACGAACCAAGATATGATCTGACAGCATCCATGTAAGTATAATTACGCTTTCCATTGACAGAATCACCACTTCTGTAGCAAACAGCAAGCAGTGTTGAAGTGTAGTAAGTAACAAAGGAAAAGAGGAACAACACTGCAGGGCCTGCAACCCATCCAAGTTGCGCCGTTGCCCAAGCCAAGGACAGCACCCCTGAGCCGATCACTGCTGTAATAATATGTGCACTTGCTGTCCAAAAAGTTCCTACAAGAAAAAATGCAACACAAAAAATAAATATCAACTTTTTACAGAAAAATAAAATATACTGAACTTCACAAAAGAAGAAAAAAACTGTTACCAGTTCTTTTGATTCGGCCATCGTCATCGAAACATTTGGAGCCTCCATAAGGATCAACCTCAAAGACTTGGTTGTTATGGTGGCCATTTCTAGCTTCCAAGTCAGCAACACCCATCTTTTGTTTTGAGAAAATCTAAGAAGAGTGTACTACAAAGATATCAAGTTACACTTGGAAATGTTATATATTGAAACTTGATGTTTCAAGGGATTGAGTGGAATGGAGTGGGAGATAGAAGTGAAGAGAAGTGAGTATTTATAGAAGCTAAATGGGTTGTGATTATGAAGATGATAAGTGCTAAATGGTGAGAGGGACCAGGAAGAAGAGGAGCAACACGGCTTTGAAATTATATTCCTAGTGGAGCAAACTGATGAAAAACAAGCATGTCCTTTAAGCTCTTTTGTCACTATGCTTGGCTCTATAGGTCATTTCCTCTCTTTTTCCTAGCTCTAAAAGGAAATGCTATGTTCAAACTTGTCCGCGCAAATTATATTTTTCATGCGCGTTTAAGTTATTGTCTGTGTGAGATTTTGATGAATCTGTGACGTGAGGTTTATAATTGATCGAAAATAAAGTATTTACTTGAGCTGCATAAGTTGATAAAGTGTAAGAAAATTAATGTGGAATTTTGTGAGGTAGACAAGTATTGAGAATAATACTGCTCCATTATTTATTTAGAAAATGATACTAAATAAAAGGTTGATTGATGTTGGTTTTTATTCTAATGAGTACCACTTTGTATTATTTATTCTTAAATACCACCTAGCACAACCTCCATCCCTCATATTGGTGTAGTGAATTAGATTCTCATGTCGAATTTGCAAAAGAAAATTGAGTGTACAAGATTATTGTTCTCCTCCACCTCCTCATCATGTGTCCTTTAATGTTATATTATCATGCACTAGTATTTGATATAGTATTATCATGCTCGAACTTCAAATGAAACTTTTATTAAAAGATGAATTCAAAACTTATGTTAATTTTTAGAGAAATGCAGTACACACCAATTATATGTCATATTAATCGTTTTGTGATCAAACACTTACAAGACACAAATTTCTTATATACAGATCTTTTCAGTCTAAAGATATTTTTATAAAATTATCTAATTACGGTTGGTACACACCGAATGTCGTGATATAAAAAATTGTATTCAATTAAAACATTTAATTTCATAAATTCAATTTTCCAAAATGGTTAGCGAAATGGAAAAGGTTGTCTACTAAATACAGAGAAGGGATGTAAATGTACAACTGTATAAGGTGGTGGAAAAGAACTTGAACCAACTTTGTGTAATGATTTAAGGCGCACAAAGGGTGGAGGAAGAGACGTTTCTCACTCAGGTTACGGATTTCCTCCCCAATAGCTGGAAATTAACTATGTGAGGGTAAAACGTGTCACTAGTCTTTATTTTAGGTGTGCTTAAAAACACACTACTTTGGTGGCCATTTTGTGTGGTAGATATTTTTTCAATGATTTGATATGACATTGAACGGTCTAGGGAATCCATACACAATGACCCTTTTCATTTATATTCAAATTAAAATTTTGAGAGGTTTCTTTATTAAATATAAATTACACAAATTTATTTTTTAATTAATTTAGGATTCGAACTCAGTACATTGTCTGATCCTGTCCTCATGTCTACTCAATCAACCATCTGTTTCGGGGCATCCAAAATTATTTTTGCTTATAACAATTAATTAGCAATCATTACAATTCTAAAATGGATTTAGATGTTTTTTGGATTTGTGCAAAGGCACATGAGTAAAGGAGCAACCCACATTAATCTAATAGTTTTGACTAATCATGATGATAAAGAACACCTCCCTAAATTTTTACACAAAAATATATTATAATTTAATACCTCTTTTACAAATGGAACTAATTAAGCTTTTAAAAAACCCTTTATATTATTTTATTTTGGTTGGAAAAACTTCATTGGTCAAGCAGTTGAATTTATGTAGGCTCATTTAGTAATGCATGCTTTCACTTGGATATGTTCTTGAGACTATTTAATTTCCACTTGGCCAAGTTTAATTCCCTTAAAAATCTCAAAATTGATTTCTTTACATTTGTCACTTTTCATTGATATTTAACTTTGGAGTTAGGCAGCATCCAGTAAAAATATCTCTATGAACTTGAAACATCTCATGCATATATCAATGAAAATGAAATGTTGTGTCTGATCACCAAGTTCATGTTTAAGTAGAACATTTCGAATCACCTACACACCTTCCTAACAATATGAGATTCTGATTCTTTAATCAACTGTCCCTATTGAGTACATATTTGTAGCACGAAATTATAATTTAAGACCCTATTCGAATATGTTGTTCGAAAAGAATAACACTATCTTGACCGAATAACCTGTACAAATTGTCAATAAAACATGTCCTTTAAAAGCATATGATAGAGCTGCAGCTTTGGCATATTTTTTGCTGTTAGGGTAGAGGACGTTTTGTCCGTCACACTCAGCCACTTTCAATCTAGCTAAAAGCATACAATTATTTAGAGATATAATGTTCTACACAACTATGTTGATCTCTTTGGAGAATAAATATGTTTTTATCTCTCAATTCTAGTATCTCTCAATTTCAGACAACTAATTCATATTCGACCGCCTTCAAAAATATCTAACTCAAATTCTATTCGCATATTAAAATCAATCCAAAAATACTGTCAAGATTATAATTAAAACATGTATGAATTTAGAGTGGAAAATGTTGGTCAGAATTGACATATACTAAGTAGATACAATTGCCAAAGACAAAAATCTCATTTAATCATTCAAAATAGCACATGTTCAATGATCAAATTGCAACGTGGCTGAACAAGAAGATATGTTTAGGCTGATTTTGAATTCATTTCATTAATGATTAAAATGGTGGGTGCAGGCAGGTGAGGGTGGTGGACTGGTTAAGATATGCAGCATGTCATTCAGAATCCAAACAGCTGCAGATACATTTCATCATGTGCATATCATACCTATACAAATGTTTCTTTTTTAGAGTTTAAAGTAATTGTAGTTTCCTATTACTTTTGCAAATCACCAACTATAGCTTCAACAATAATTAAAAGATGATATTTGAATAAAATCCTTAAATAAAATCAACTCACAATTTTACAGAGTAAGTTTGAGGACCCATAAATATTCATATTCGTATGGCCTTTGAGACACAATTTAGATTGTTAATTATCAATAAATCAACGACTGCTAAAGTTTTTTACAAATACAAACTACCTTAATAAAAATATTTTAATCTTACTTCAAAATTTTATTATTTCTCTTGAATTGAACTCCAATATTTTATTTTATTTAATATCAATAAAATAAATTTCAAATGTCAGATTTAACTGGATCCAATTTTAATCAAGCTCACAAAATTTTATGTTATCTACTAATTCAAATTTACAAAAACATGATCAACTCCACACACTATTCTAAATTCCAAGTACGACCCTGATAGTTTAATTAATTGCACTCCTGCCCTGATTTAATCGGTTCAGTCCGGTTCAATTTCGCTAATCGAATCTGACGACGGCAAAGAAATACGAAGCTTCATCGGCGCGGGAAATAACCTAAGTGAGAGAGACAGAGGGTGTCGGAGTGACGGTCGGAGTTGGAGATGGCGCCGTTAGTTCAGAGCTCGCAGCCATGGGTCGAGAAATAGTTACTATTACGACATTCAGTCACTCTCTTCTTCTTCTCATTGACATCAATTGAATCGTTGTGCCCTAATTTTGGTGTTTATTTTTTCGCAGCCGACCTAGCAGGTGAAGGACGTGGCTCACCAGGACGAGGTCGTCCGAGTCCTAACCAACACCCTCGAGACCACTAGTGTATCAATTTCATATCTTTACTTTTATCTTGAAACCCTTCTTTCCAGTTTGTTGATGAATTTATTACATTTTGTTAGTGTCCGCATATGCTGTTCTACGGCCCTCCCGGTACAGGAAAGACCACAACTGGCTTGCCATTGCTCATCAACTCTTTGGGTATCTTTTTCTATTTATGCTCAATTTCATTATATTTGTTTTGAGAAATAGGCATACATTTTCAGGATATCGTCATGCTTTCTGCTGTTTGTTTTGTTTGATATTATGTTATTTGCCATTGTGAATGTTTTAAATAGTTTTTGTAATACATTGTACAAGATTTATGCAGGCCTGAGCTCTACAAGTCTAGGGTGTTGGAGTTGAATGCTAGTGATGATCGTGGGATCAATGTTGTTCGAACAAAGATTAAGAATTTTGCTGCTGTCGCTGTTGGTACTCAGCAGCACAGGTACCGATGGCCAATCCCCTTTATGTACTCATTTACATGGCTTATCCATTCATTTTTGTTGACATTATGTTCAGTTATTCTTTTCTTCTTGAAAATCCAGTGGCTATCCATGTCCACCGTACAAGATAATTATCTTAGATGAAGCGGATTCAATGACTGAAGATGCCCAGGCACTTGAATATATTCTACTTTTCTCTATCTTTGAACTTGTTAAGATGAAAGAAGTGTAGAAATAATGCTGACTATAAATTTATTATTTATATGCAGAATGCCCTCCGGCGTACTATGGAAACTTATTCTAAAGTTACAAGATTCATTTTCATTTGTAACTACATTAGCAGGTACATTATTCTACAGATTATTGCCCCATAAAATTCCTATTGTTATTTAATTGCATGATTTCATTGCCTTCAGGATCATCGAACCTCTTGCTTCTAGATGTGCAAAGTTTAGGTTCAAACCACTTTCAGAGGATATTATGACTAGTCGTATGTCATATATCTGTCGTGAAGAGGGGATCAACTTAGATTCTGAGGTTCGCATTTGTAACTTTGTTAACAGTTAGTTGTGTATGCCTTTGATCACTGATTGACTGACTTATCATG
>QZGG01000948.1:0-89248 GCA_006409495.1 Sedum album
ATTAGTGTGTACTTTATACAATAAATAATCTTTATACCAGATCCCTTCCCATCATGTTATTTTTGATGAGACTTAATTAAGACTTGTGAACATTTGAAAACTTTGAATTAGAACAAAAATGTGTTTTTAACATTTCAACCTGATTAATGTACGATTGTCAGTTCATACACATGTTGACCTTTTAGTTACACAAATTGTCATATGCTAGTCTCCACTTACCAATCTCTTATTTCTCGTGTTTCAAGTAATAATGTTTGGGTCAAAAGTCAAACTAAATATGTACAACTTAATGAATAAATCTTACACTTATTTCTTTGAATCGTCCAAAATAAATAATCAGATGAATTTAAAAAATGATAAGGCAAAAAGTAGTTTATTATGAATGGACCTACATAGTGGTCTTCAATGGCAGGGTCAGATCGATCCAGCCCTTGGAAAGATATGTTAGAGTTGACTTTGCGAGATTTTACGACGCCTTTTAAAAGTTTTAAATCAGAATACGACTGGTCGCATAATATTTATAAGTCTGCAAGACTGACTAAGGGGAGGGTCAAAAGAGGGTATAGCGGGCAGAGCAGAACCGAATAGGATTGGACATAATAAAATAAAATAAATTATACAAATATTATCTTAGTCAAAAAATCAATTTTTATTAATTAAACGATAACTTGCATCAGAGAAGAAGTAATAAGTACACTATAATCATTGCTTTGGTAACTTTTATATATGTAAAATGTGAGTTAATTTTAGGAAGGAAAACGAAATAAATGTAGGTCGAGACACACGATTTCGATCGTTGATTACAAATAATTCAATAGACGAGATTTAATTTTAAAATAAAAAGTCAATCTAAATTGCCAGAGTTTTTTTACAAATCCAGCCGCCAAATTTATTAAAACTAACTTTAATTTCAATCATCGGATTATTAAAATCAAAGATTAATATTAAATCACTTCGTTTCACAAAAACTAAATATCTCTCTTGAACTTGATAACGTTAAAATATTATTAGGGCAGAGTTGGGTAGGGTCAAAGAGTAGGATTCGAGGGTCGGGTCAGAGCTTTTTTCTTCGACCTTTACGGCCTTACCCACTTTAAGGCATAAGGACATAAACGAAATAGAGCTTCTAACAGAGTCGGACGAGGTTTAGGACCTGCTAAGGTCACGACCACCCTCAGGACTATTTGACACATGTATCACATTTCACTTCAACCAACTTGAGTGATAGGTGATGGGCCAGTGGTTTGACCTTCTTTGTAAATGTTAAGGTTCTGTAAAAGAAAATTTGATGGAAAATTTGAAAGAAAATATTTGTGTGTTTGGTTGTATTAAGGAAAATGAAAAATAAGAAAGGAATTAATGTAAACTTTTCCTCTCAATTTTCTATGAAATAATTACTTTCCTTTACATTTTTCCTTAAATTTTCTTTCCACCAGTGGGATGGTTGATTGTAAGTTTACAAATGTGTTTGAACTGGAAGATAGTTGATTAGAGGAGATACATGGTAAAAGTGAATAATTGTAGAAAGCTTAATCAAAAAATGCTTATTAGAGAAGATGCTTTGATGATTTAAAAAGGACATTTATGTTTTTGTAAGACAGTAAATTTAGAATATTATCTCAACCGTTCATTTTCATTAATCTAACGGACGAGGTTTAAATTAAAAAATAAGCATCAAATCCAATCTCATGTATTTTACAAATCCAAAAACCCATGTATTTTGCAAACTCAAGCGTTCATTTTAATCAAAACTCAACTTTAATTTAATCATCAAATATATCAAATGAACGATTAAAATATTGATCTTCCGTCTCACAAATATTTTCCTTATATAACTTACCCTTCCGAATTAATAATAACGTGGGAAATACTATGTGATGCGAATCAAAGCTACAAAATTTTGATAAAAGATTCAGTCAAAACTACGTATAATTATAATTAAAACTTCAAAACAATATCATTTTGATACTCAACATCAAACAACAACGCAGATCCGAAACCATTTAACGTGACCTTAAAGGCTTAAATTTGTATAATTGTTTACCTGGACTCAAACCCGACCCGATTCAGACGAACACGCAGTCCGCACCACCAACCCGCCATCGTTCCATCTTCCGTTTCTTTCTGTCGTAAATCGAATCGCGATTCCGAATCACTCCCCCTCGATCGTCATCTTCCGATCGACACGACCCCTTCCCTCAAACCCCATTATTCAATTTTTCAATCTTTCGCTCTCCCAAAACCCTAATATCCCCATTTTGGCGATCTGGTGCTTTTCAGATCCGAGGCTCTCCGATTCAAAGGTTTGATCTTTCAGCACCATTTGTGATCAGTTGCTATTTTAATGTTGATGATCGGAATTAGCATTTGACGTGTAGCGATTTGTATGTAGATTTGGATCGAGTGGCCTAAGTATATTGGCAGTGAGAAGCTGAATTGGTGGAGAGGTGAAAGATTTGATATTTTGGATTGGTTTAGTGTTGATTTGGATAAGTGATGGCAGCTCCAGTTCCCCCAGGGGCGCCTAGGCCCGGGTACAATTCTCCACCTGCACCCAGTTTTAATCCCAATTCGCAAAGAGGTGTGGATGGTTTGAGTAATAACATGCAGAATTTAAATATTAACAAGCAGCAGCAGCTGGGACAGAATTCAGCGCCAATGAGGCCGCCGCCTCCATTTGCTCAGCCTGGTAGTGGGCAAGTTGTTCGTCCTGGTCCTGGTGCTCCTCCTGGTGCGTTGAATAGACCTGTTGGGACGCCAAGTGGTGTTCCTCCGCCAAATGTGGTTGCTGGAAGGCCGGTTGGTCCGCCTGTTGCTCATCAGTCACCGTTTGCAGCTAGGGGGGCGCCTGTTTCGGGACCAGGAGGTGTAGGTGGAGTTGTATCCCGTCCTGTGATGGGTCCTCCAGGGCAAGTTCCTCCTCCAATTGGTGCGAGTCAGGGTGTGCCTCGTCCAGGTTTGGCAAGACCATCTGGTCCACCGATGAATACTCCTTTTGCACAGCCTCAAGGTGCACCGGGCACGCTCAGCAATGGGCCACCAGTGTTTGGAACCACTGGTTTGCCAGGTGGACCCCCTTTTACTACTCATATGAATCAGCAACAGCAACGACCACCTATGGGTGCTCCACCAACAATGATGTCATCTGGTGTACCTCCTAATATGGGTTCTCAAAATGTTCCTGGCAGCAACTATCCTGGGCAACCACGCTCTCCGTTTTCAGTCAGCTCTCAAGGCGGGCCTCCACCCACTGGCTCTTCTTTTGGATCTCAACAGTCTTGGCCAATGCAAACACCTCCCGTGAGTTAAACATTTAAATTTCTGATTGATTTTCAAATTTTATTTTGTTTTCTTACTTCTTATTATTCAATACGCGTAGCAGTATAGTAACTTATAATGCTCCAATAGATTTGAGGATGTCATTGCTGTGGCACTCTAAATTTTATAAGGCATTATGCTCAAATGGATCTTATGCACAATTCTTAACTTATGTAACTTAGTATGCATCTGCACCTTTAGGCTAACTTAAAGTTTCCAACGTAGATGGGTCCTCCACTAGGCATGTCTGGTTCTGTACAACCACCTAGAATGTATGGAATGCAGACATCGATGCCAAATCAATCTATGGCAACTATACCCCCAGCCATGGGACAGGGAGGACCTTCTATGGGTGGTCCATCAAAGATTGATCCTAACCAAATTCCAAGGCCTATTCCAAGCTCTAATGTGGCTATTTATGAAACTCGTGTTGGCAACCAGGCTGGCACTCCTCCTGTAAGTGTTGGAATGCTGAAACATGTTTGTCATGTATTTCGGATTCGAAGCTTACTTGTCCTGCTTCTGTGACTATATATCTTTAATTTTTTTGTTTTGGGTTGAAGCCTGCTTCTAGCGATTATGTTGTTAGAGACACTGGAAATTGCAGTCCCCGCTACATGAGATGTACCATCAGTCAGGTCATTACTCATTATCAATAATTATCAGATTCAATCCTTCAGTTCTATTGTTTTTCTTTGGTTTTTCTAACCCTTTCTGTTGTATGTAGATTCCATGTACTTCCGACCTTTTATCTACCTCTGGTATGCAGTTAGCATTGTTGGTTCAACCTTTGGCCTTTCCTCATCCTTCTGAGGAGCCTGTTCAGGTAGCCTTTGGTGTTTCAATCGTATTAATGTGAACACTGCATGTGGCGGATTATGTCTTAAGCATTTTTAAAGCCATTAATATCTATTTAATTTATCTATGTTAATTTATCTGTTTTAATATTCGGTTACTCAGTTCTCTTAAACTAGTAGTTTCTGCACATATATATGTGCAAGTAATTTTATTTTTAATAAAGTTTAAAAAAGTTTATAGCTGATATATCAAATGTGTAAATATGAAATTGAGGAAGGGTATTTTGGGAAGGTGAATTGTGGCTTCAAAAAATTCACCCCTTCCCGCTTTATATATAGAATAGATAATTTCAATTCTCTCTAAAAATATAGGTAGTTGATTTTGGGGAGGGTGGTCCAGTACGATGCTCTCGCTGCAAAGGATACATCAATCCTTTCATGAAATTCATCGATCAGGGAAGGCGCTTCATATGCAACTTGTGCGGTAAGTGTTCTTAATTTTCTCATGGTTATTCTAGTCATTTTTCTCCTTCTCTTTTTATTAAGTGAATCATTTTTATGTGCTGCCTTAAGAGCTGTTGATGCTTTCACAGGATATACGGATGAAACTCCTCGTGATTACCATTGCAACTTAGGACCTGATGGCCGGCGTAGAGATGCTGATGAGAGGCCTGAGCTATGCCGAGGATCAGTTGAATTTGTTGCTACAAAAGAGTATATGGTTAGTCATTGCATTTGATTGCTGAGTTGCTATTTCAAAAGACCATGACTATCCCATACTCTCCAAAAATCGAAGTACTCCTATAATCAGTGCTGCTGGTGATGGCAAAACTTCCAGTTTGACGGCTTCTCATTTTGGTCATTTAGAATAACTATTTTCATGATTGAATAGGGATTGCATTGGGCTTTCTTTGCCGTCGAATGATAATAATGTCTGTGCTTTCAGGTACGAGATCCAATGCCAGCAGTGTTTTTCTTCCTCATTGATGTGTCCATGAATGCAGTACAAACTGGCGCAACTGCTGCTGCTTGCAGTGCAATCACTCAAGTCATTGATGATCTTCCTGTAAGTTTACCAGACACAACTGCTCATAAAAGAACGTGTTTTCTGTTACTTGGTTGACTGAAATGCTTATTTATTTACTAAATATTAAAACCAAATTTCTTATCCGATGCTTTTTATTTGCAGGAAAGCTCTCGAACTATGGTAGGGGTTGCAACATTTGACTCAACTATCCATTTCTACAATTTGAGGCGTGCACTACAGCAAGTGAGTTTTCTAGTTACAAAAATAATATAGATATTAGTTAAATGAAATTTATTACAGAGTTTTTGCTGACAAGTTATCACTTTAATCTCGACCTTGTAGCCATTGATGCTTATTGTTCCTGATGTACAAGATGTGTTCACCCCCCTTGAAACAGATGTCATTGTTCCACTATCAGAGGTGAGGCTCGCACTTACCACATTTAGTTTTTTCTTCAAAATACTAGTGCTCATTTAGGTGTAACGTTAAAGTCATATCTTCTTGTTTAACTTGCCCATAAAAAGCCTTCAAAAAGAGTACCGAGTGTTCATGTACCACTGTTGGCGAACGTGCTTTAGCGGGGCTATGGAAAGCCATTTGTCCTGACTAGTTGATTTTTTATCTTTCGAGCTATTTAATAATGATTACTAATCTTTCTGCCTCTTTCCTCTTTAATCAGTACCGTCAACATGTAGAGCTTCTTCTGGAGAGCATCCCGACAATGTTTCAGGATAATAAAATTGCTGATTCAGCTTTCGGAGCTGCTATTAAGGTAATTTGCTCCTTGAATCCATATGTTCTTACCAGCATTTTGCATTAATTGATGGTTGCGTGTCACTTGGGAGAGCCTTAAATGTGTCCAATAAAGAAGTGAAACGGGATCATGGGATTTCTATAACTGGAAATTAAATATGTGACTGGTTTGAAGTCACATTTTAACTATTATTTCATATTCACATAAATTTTCACTACGTAAAGAAGCAAAGCATTTCGGTGCGCACTTGAAAATTCTGATAGATGAGTGAAACCTGACCTTAACTTTATTTCAGGCTGCCTTCTTAGCTATGAAAAGTACTGGAGGGAAACTTCTAGTATTTCAGTCAGGTATGGATTTTTAATTTTAATTTAAATCTAATGATTTTATAAGTATTATACTCTGATGAAACATGGTGAATTTTTGGATTTGGTAATTACAGTCTTGCCATCTGTTGGCATTGGGGCTCTTTCCGGCAGAGAAGCTGAAGGAAGAAGTAATGTATCTGCTGGGGAAAAGGTTTTAACTGAACCAACATTTTCGGAGCATACATTTTCATAGCTTTTCATGACTGCTAATGCTAATATATGTATCATCCTGATATTGAACATTAGGAGATTCATAAATTACTTCAACCAGCGGATAAAACTTTAAAAACAATGGCTATCGAGTTTGCTGAGTATCAGGTAAATCATAAATGAAGTAATTTCATTCCATAGAACTTTACTCTCTCGGGGATATTCACTCTTGCCTTTTATGTCTCTGGCAAGGTCTGTGTCGATGTTTTCCTTACAACTCAAAGTTATGTGGATATTTCTTCCATATCAGTCGTCCCAAGAACCACTGGAGGGCAGGTATAGCGAAGCTGGAATAGCATCCCTTAATATGCAGTTTGGTTCATTACATATTTAATACTATACCATATATTTCAATTGCTTAACTCTAATATATTAGCCTTTTGTGGCAGGTGTATTATTATTACCCGTTTTCTGCTATTTCTGATCCTGCCAAGCTATATAATGATTTGCGGTGGAATATTACCAGACCCCAGGGTTTTGAAGCTGTCATGCGAGTGAGATGCAGCCAGGTGCGACTAATATCACTTTCATATCACCATGAACATTTCCCCCTAAGATTATTTTCCGTTTTATACATTTTCTGATTTCATGAGAATTGAGATATATCATCATTGTATTCTTTGTAGGGTCTTCAAGTTCAAGAATATTCTGGAAACTACTGCAAACGTATCCCTACTGACGTTGACCTACCTGGGGTATGCGTCCTTCATGGAATTATTTTCTTTACAAAGAAGAATGTATCTAATATAGTTAAAAATCAATTTCAATAGTTATTTTATCAAACAAGATATATCTCGAATTATGCAGCTTTAAGTGTAGTTAGTTGCTTATAAATTTTTGAACATTTATATGTTAATTTTATACGCGTAGATCGATTGTGACAAAACAATCATGGTGACATTAAAACATGATGATAAATTGCAAGATGGCTCAGAATGCAGTTTTCAGGTACATAATGTGTATATCCCTTTCTGTCTCCTTAATGTTTTCTAAGTGATATTCTTTTATCAATCCCTAGACGTACATGTACTTCATTTCTTCTCTTTTCTATGTTTTGTAGTGTGCACTTTTATACACTACTGTGTATGGCCAAAGAAGAATCCGAGTCAACACATTGTCTCTGCCTTGCACTAGTCTTTTAAGTAACCTGTTCCGTGCAGCTGACTTGGATACACAGTTTGCCTGCTTCTTGAAGCAAGGTACATTTTGTTCAACATTAAGTGTTGTCCGAATATTTTGTAGATTAAACTTGTAACTAATTTCGTTTCTCTATCTCATGCAGTTGGAAATGATTCCTGTAAATCCACTTGTACAAGTAAAGGAACAAGTTACCAACCTATGCATCAGTATTTTGTACTCATACCGTAAATACTGTGCGACAGTGTCATCATCTGGTCAACTTATACTTCCCGAGGCACTTAAGCTTCTGCCACTATACACACTCGGTATGTTCTGTTGTTTATCATATATTCCGTATGTTGTTGTATCACCGTATAGTTGATTTCAAAAAATGTGAGACCGATTTGTGCTTGCCTTTTCCTTTAATATTGTTCCATTGATGTTGTTGCAGCACTGACAAAAAGCACAGGGTTAAGAAACGATGGTAGAATAGATGATAGATCTTTCTGGGTCACCTTAGTATCTTGCATCTCTACCACATTGGCTGTTCCTTTAGTGTACCCAAGGATGATTGCAATTCACGATCTCAAACCAAAAGTTTGTGCCTTTTAACCTTACTCATTTCAATATGTATATTTTATCTCATTGATAATGAAAATACTCAACTTTCATTGCAATGAACCAATAGGAGGAAGACGGACCTCTTGTTCCTCCTTCAATTCCGCTTTCAAGCGAGCACGTGAATGAAGATGGAATATATCTTCTAGAGAATGGTGATGATGGTTTGATATATGTTGGGAACTCTGCAGATCAGCATGTAATCAAACAATTGTTTGGTTTCCCCACATTTGAAGAAATCCCAACACAGGTACCTTAAAACGCATTCCTTCGCTTTGTATTTTGCTACAGTTCAACTACTCGGACAAAGTTAATGGACAAACATTCATTTTTCTGTTTTTTCTGCAAATTTATTCTTCACCCCTACGTTGTACTGCAGTGTGTTCTACAAGACCTTGGCAATCCACTATCAAAGAAATTAAATGATGTGGTAAATGAGATCAGGCGGCAAAGAAGCTCATATCTTCGGTATGATCTAGTTTTGAAATTCCCATTTTGTATCTATTCTGATTTTGAAATCTAATATGGTGAAGGAATTGTTTTCCCATACAGGCTAAGATTTTGCAAGAAGGGAGATCCATTAGGTTGGCGTTTAATAAAACACAATCTCTTCGCACCGTCCCAACAAAATAATTTATTGTACTTAAACAAATCCGTGATGGCTGACATGTAATTGTGTTTCCTTTCAGGAATGCTATTTTTCTCATATATGGTCGAGGACAAGTCACCTAGCGGCTCATCATATGTTGAGTTTCTTGTCCATGTCCATAGACAGATCCAAAGCAAAATGACATGATGACAATCACAACATCCACAGGGAGACAAAGACAACTCAAAACGGTGCATTTATACCATAAGAAACTATTCCCATTCTGTCTGTAACATTTTTGTGTCGAGATTTTATTCTATTTCGATACACAATTCGTCGAGTCAAAATTGTAGAGATGACTATTACATTACATCATAGCGACAATATTCATGAGCATCCGAACATGAACTTAGATTTTTCCCATTTAAGTTTGAAACTCGATACAGATGGTTTATGCGCTTGCTCACATTTTTATGATTTTTATTTATATTTCAGGAAGTACACTAGCTAACCTATCACATTGATCAAGCTAAAATTCATACATGACATGTATAAAAACTCTTCTGCATATTTATAGACCTCACAGGCTTCCATCAGTTTCCTCTTTGGCAAATACCTCAACAAAAATGACCCAATGATATACTCCAAAATGCCAACTGAATTTGAGATATCTCAGGTATTATTGAGGTTTCTAAATTTGAATCCTCAAAGGGGTCTTCTAGCCTTGTCTTTGGGACCAATTTGCCTCACCATCTGAAAATATATAGTGAAAATATTTGCTTAGTATATTGAAGATTGAGTGCTGAACATGACCTCATTGGATGGCAAAAACACACCTGAAAATATGTTTCAAGCTTCTTTTTGAGAACTGAGTACTCTCTCTTAATTTGTTGGAAAGTCCTGATGCATCTGCAACAACAAACAAAAATCAAGTTCACATTCACTAATTTGTTGATCCCTACAAAGTCATATTTTATTGTTATCTATAAGAATGTGTATAAAAATGTGTTGTAAAGTATTTTTTGGTAAAGAATAAGAGACTGTAGGAAGATGCATTACCCTTCTACATTTCCTGTCCTACAATATTCCCTGAAGTATCCGCATTCGATCTTTACCTTTTTCGCTCCAATGCTGAGAATCAAGAAATTTATTCAGAATGAATACTCACTAATTCAATGTAAACAAATTGCTACTACTGTTGTTTTCAGCTATTTACCTTGAGCTGCTTCCCTTGAACTGATGCATGTAATTGTCCAACTTGTTGAAGTCATAAGGACCCTTATGATCCCTGTAACACATACCAAACATCTTCAATCATTTGTTCAATGATAACATTTCAAATATAATAATGTTGTGTAATATTATTACTTACAGAGCCTGTTCAATGCTGTGGAGTAATCTTGATGAATCCCTATAATACAATGTAGCAACTTCCTCTACAAAGTTAGGATTTGTATCATCTTGAAGCTCTTCCAACTGAATAAATTGTTCATCAAGATATCCTTGATCGAAAAGGGATTGCCTCATTGTGGAAATCTGTCTGTACATTTGATTGGCTCTTTCCATATTTTCTTAAGAAAATAAATCTAAAAACAAACTGGATGAGTGTAAGGGAATGTGAAGGTTTCTTAGTGAGAACTGAGGATGGATGTGAAAAAATGTGAATGCAGACTTGGAGTTATATAGCATGAAAAAATGCGCGCACAAGGCGAAAATTATGTGTTTGTCCATATACGTATATCGACACTTATGATAAAGCATGGAATAAACATAAGATGTCAAGAATATCAAAAGGAGGTGAAGCTGATCCAAAGAAGTTATTCATTTACAAATTTCCTTTTTTGAGGTGAAATTTAGTGGAAGAAATAAGTACTTGTTTGTGGATGGGGTAAAGCTAATCATCTATATACCAAGAGGGATTTGTGTCTTTTTGCATTGTTGAAATTTTTTGCTTGTAGACATCAAGTCCCATTCTTCACAATTTAAAGTCCGCAAATTTCCAAATATATATGAGATCCAGAGTAGCGACCATCGAAATCTATAAATAAAAAATGACATCGTTTTGATACTTATCAGTTAATTGACTATTCTGAATCTGATTCCATAGAATTCTGGAAATGAGTAATGTGTTACTTTTCTTATTCACCTAAAGGTAAACTCAGGAACCAACAATAGTGGTCTGAATTCATGAACATTCAAGTAAAAACAGGTACAGATGAAACTTGAAACAGTTTTTGATGAGTATGGCAGCAAACAAAAAACAATTATATACGTTAATGGGGAATATAAACCTCAAATACAGCATTAATGGAGGGACTAGAGAGGAATAACGTACCATAAATAGGGGGACAAATCAACAGTGATTGATGTAAGAACTTTAACTTACAGCAAAACCCAAATATTCCATGAATTTCAGCAAAAGAGAAATAATATTCTGCATGGAGATATTCAATTGTTTCCATTATTTGGTTTATCTTTTGCAAAAACATATGTGGTATGCACTTGCATTACTTTTGTTGCGGTGGGTGGAGAATATGTTTTATATGTTTTTCCCTTTCTCGAATTGATGTAATTATTCTTACAGTTCTTTGTATTGCATTTCCTTTTTTGCATAAGAAAAAGTCATTTTACAAACTAAATT
Organism: Sedum album; assembly: GCA_006409495.1. Taxonomy (NCBI): domain Eukaryota; kingdom Viridiplantae; phylum Streptophyta; class Magnoliopsida; order Saxifragales; family Crassulaceae; genus Sedum; species Sedum album. Next base: position 11,442 of record QZGG01000948.1, read on the forward strand.
CGATCATTCATGTGTCGACAAAAAGCCTAAATACAAAACAAAAAACAATAATTGTTAATTGATTTACAAGTGAAACGACGTAAAGTTAAGGACATGAGAGAATCATATATACAAATTAGTACTAGTAAACATGCTTGGCTATTTTTTGATAGTTAAATGGATTATGCTTATTGAAGTAGCCACTTTAAAATGTTATTCTAAAGCAAATTATAACGTATTGGCTTGTCATGGAAATGTAAAAAATTATATGCTTTTAGCATAAGTTTTGGATATCTGTTTACACACATAAAAACATTCATATATATTACATGTAAAAATATATATTATCGTTTAGTTATTATCGAAAAATTGAGAAATTATCGACGCTTACAGAGAGGATATGAAGTGTTAAAACATCTCAAGTTTGAATTAGGTAGGAAAATTGTTGGGATTATGTGTAGAATAAGAAAAAATGTAAGATGAATTGTTGATGAAAACTAAGTCATATCAAAACAACATGAGCTATAAATGTAAAATGTTACTTCATTTGTAATATAATGATACTTGAGGTTTCAAAAGGCAGTTATCCTTTTAGCTGTAGATCCTATTGTTCACATAACTACTGAGTGTTTCTTTTTACGGTATAAGTTCCCACGAATAGAATTCTTTCATTACATTATGTGCTCATTGATGGGGATGGATCTTCACTAATATTCGAAAACATGCATGTTTACAAACAGTCACTAGTGATGTACTCGTCTAAAAATTTACTCTAGAAACTTTTCTCAATTGAGCTAACTCCTGATGGATAAAAAGTTGACGAACCTTAAAAATTGATTTTTCGCCTAACCCTAAAAGGTTGATGTTGAAATGGTCGACTACTTATGATGCTTAAAATGACACTTCTTAATGACACTTAGAAAAAAGACACTTCTTAATGACACTTAGAAAAAAGACACTTCTTAATGGATTGATATAATGGATATTCGTAGCTGAAGATTTCATTCCGCCGTAAAAGATTTCATTCTGTCGCTAAAGATAAAATTGCGCGGCAAACATAACATTGCGTTGCTAAAGATAACATTTCGTTGCTAAAGATAACATTGCGTGGATAAAGATAAAACGCCTCTGGCTGTACGAAAGCACTCTCTGGCAACATGAAAAATTCAACACACTAAAACCATCCGTTACTCTTTCCCGCCATCAACTTCATCATCCTAAACCCTAATTACTCTCTCATGTCAATTTCCCAACAAATCAGTCTAACCTCCAAATTGATATCACCAATGAGGATCTCAGCCATTCCCGCTGCTCAAATTTTGAAAATGTGGTGCCTTTTTCTACCGTTCTGCTCAAGCTCAGTGTGTTTCGCAGTATCAGAAGTTGTAGAAGTTGAACGCGATTACGCTGAAACATCCCATCTTTTTCAAGAAAAGGTTTTTTTGTGTAAAGTTCTGTGTTTTTCTTCCTGGCTTCTAGTTTTTGATCAAATTGATGAAGGTAAGTTGCAGCTATCGCAGTTTAGTAAATTGATAAAAAGGTGCATTCAGATCGGGAAGAAAGCTGAAGGGAGAAGGTTCGTCAGCATGACATGAAATCGGAGTTTATAGATAATGTTAATGATTTTAATAGTATTTTGAATATGTATTCAAAAGGTGGGTATTTGTGTGATGCACGCCAGGTGCTTGATAATATGTGTAGCAGAGATATGGTTACTTGGACTATTATTATAACTAGGTATTCGCAGAGTGGTTTATCGGATGAAGCGTTAATGATCTTTCCTGATATGCTTCTTGTTGGATTGGAGCCTGATCCAAGGCAGCCACGAGAACTGGGGCTAGTGTTGGGGTACTATGGGGATGTTTTAGTGCTGCAGGCAGATGGAAAGACGTTGTAAAGGTGAGGAAAATGATGAAAGATAGCCGGGTGAAGAAGGAACCAGCTTGCAGCTTGGTGGAAATTTATAATGCAGTTCTTACATTTGTGGCAAATGATGATTCCCACCCACTGTAGGAGGAGGCCCATCTGAAGTAGATGAATATCAGTGACAAGATCAAGGAGATTGGATATGTGCTGAACACTAGTCATGTGCTTCTGCTGGCAAATGATCGAAAAGGGAAGCAAAGCTTCAGTACCACCTTGAAAAGCTTGCTTTAGCCTTGCACTTCTCAAGACCTCCCTTGGATCCTCTATCCGGATCAGAAAGAGCATAAGAGTTTACAGGGATTGTCATAAAGCAGTCAAACTTGGGTCTGAATTAATGAACAGGGAAGTCATCGTAAGGGACAAAAATCGTTTCCATCATTTTCGAAAAGGAGAATGCTCGTATGGGGATTATTAGTGATCGCACTCCTCACTTGTTACTTGATTTGGTAAAATTCGAAGTCAGAGGTAATCAGGAGAACATTAAGGGTGGCCGGCCAATATGAATTCAGGTGCTTATACCTCTCTTTTTCATCTACCGCAAATTTCTCACAAAATTTGGGATAACTGTTCATTCCAAGTAACTGCTTGTTAGCAGAGATTAGTTTATGGGTAAGAGTTACTCTTTTTCATCTACCGCCACTTACAATACCCGTCAAAATCAAAACCTTGTTGAAAACTGAAATACGACAATGTAGAGCTTCTTTACTCTTTGATTTTTTTTCATACTATTTCATTATTTACAGTAATATTATTCTCTCCTTCTGCAGGCATTGTACTACATTGGGATGGTGAATGTTGAATTCTTCTGTCTCTACCTTGTTTGGAAGTTTAGTGTTTTTATGCAGTAAGCGAACATGAGAGCGAAGAAAACTGTGAATCCAACTAAAACACCTGCAACTGGTCCCATGAAGTCTGGATCATATCCAAAATGATTTTTGACGTACCATTGGATTGTGGTGCCATCTGGTCTTCCTGGTACTTTGATTGGGTCTAGTACATCACCATATTGTGAGACAATTAGTCCATAGACAGTCCACGCAACCGGGCAAATCCAGTAGTACCAAATCCACCATTTGGGAATTTTCTGAAATTGGTTTAAACAATCATTATTAAGTTTTCTGAGATTCACGCAGGATAATAAGAATTTTTTGAGTGTAAAAGGTTCTGGTGACAAGAATCTTACTGGTCTTGGAATGAAGAATCCCGAGAAAAGATTGAACAACGCATAAAATGCTGCTGCAAATATGGATGCTATCTGATGGTTTGGCGTGATAGAGACTGTCAACATCCCGTAGTACGTAAAGTACATGAACGAGAAGAAGCTGATGAAGTAGAACCAGAAGAACTTTGCTGCAGTCCACTCAAAGCCCACCATTGCATAGATGATGAGTGTGTAGTAAGAAGTCTGAACCAGCACAAATGGAATTTCTACAACCACCTGGTGCATTGATAAATATAAACGTTATATTTTAACTGATAATAAGGCTTCCAGACTTAAACCTTCAACTCGACAGCATTTTACCTGAGCCATGGCGTAAGGTAAAGCTGAGTACATTCCTGCTGCTCTTTCACGGTAAAACACGGTCCTTTCAATGGCTACTACTGGCTGTACAGTGGAGCAGTTGTTTATTCCAACGAATAGCACAGCAGCATACATAGCACCAATAATCATGGTTAAATCAGTGGATGAGTCCCTGCAAATTTGCAAACACATTGGAAAAATTATCAGAATTTATGCTTTTTCTTTCCATGGACTCTGAATTTGGTATGCAACTTATGTTTACCTTTTGGTCCCTGCTCTCCAGAAGATAGTTCCAACCATCAGGGCTGCTGCTAGAGTGAAAAAGAATCTGACAAGGTTGTAATCAGGGCTTCTCCAATATGTCCACCATTGCTTCCATAGGCATGATTTGAATTGTTCAACCATGGGTTGGGAGAATTGGGTTGTGAAATACAGATCCTTTGATCCTGGTGGCGGTGTGCTCAATTCCTTCACTAATGCCTTATTTCGCCTGATTAAATCAATAACTCAAAGAATGAGCATGGAGAAGTTACGGTTCATCTCACACTTGTCTCTTAGTTCAGAGAGCACTTACTGATGCAAAGCTGATGATTTGTAGTCTCGGCGAAATCCATCCCTAGTCGCACTTCAACTGCAACTGAGCTCACTTCCAACATCCATGTAGCCGGATTGTATTTTTCTTTTATTTTTGGAACTCCAGGAATTGCCTGCAATAAGGTCATGGTTATATTTTGAGTTATGATGATTCCCTTGGTTTTAGAATGACATTTCTCGCTAAGAACACGTACCTCAAAGTAGTCAATGATACTCTGAGAATTTCGCCCCAGTGGTCCAGAGTAAATCACTTGGCCTCCTCTTTTCATCAGCAGAAGCTGTTTGACATCTTTTCATGAGAAAGAGAAGGAAATAAGGATTTAAGGAACAGGTATTTCGGGTCTTTCGTTTTACCTCATCAAATGCTTCAAATATATCTATGCTAGGCTGATGAATTGTGCACACCACTGTTCTTCCCGTGTCCACTGTGTTTCTAACAGTTCTCATAACAATGGCAGCTGCTCTCGCATCAAGACCAGAAGTTGGTTCATCCATAAATATGATAGAAGGATTGGCAACGAGCTCAACAGCTATTGTCAGCCTTTTCCTTTGCTCAGTTGATAGACCTGTTAGTCCTGGAAGCCCAACTAAGGCATCTTTCAAGTTGTCAAGCTCAACCAGTTCCATCACTTGATCAACGAAGACCTGGGAAAAAGACAGCAACAACCGATATTAATGGTCTTATTCCAAATATATAGATGACAAAGCTGCTGAAGTTTTGTTCTATTTCTTACCATCTTTTCATTTTTAGAGACTTCTTTGGGCAGCCTTAGGAAAGCTGAGTAGATCAAAGATTCATGAATGGTGACCTGTGGTGAGTGAATGTCATTTTGCTCACAGTAGCCTGCAATTCTCGCAAATGTCTCTTGCACTTTGGGATATCCTGCGATTCTGATGTCTCCTTCTATGTAGCCACCTGTTTTTCGTCCTGCCAAGACATCCATCAACGTTGTCTTACCAGCGCCACTTACTCCCATAAGTGCTGTGAGGACTCCAGGCCTGAATGTACTAGTTATGTCTCGGAGTAGTTGTAACCTATCTTCCGTGACTCCCTGCTCCTTCATTTCCTGTTAAAGTTAAATGGAGTTACAGGAATAATCAGTGAGCTTCGAGAAGTTGGCAGAGAAGAAGAAATGATCAAGAAGTGGTAAAGGACTTACTGGGGGCATATCCACGTAGTAATTTACGCTGTCAAAGGACATTGCAAGCGGATTGAATGGCAAAACCATGCCTCTCTTGGGAGCTCCTTTGACCTCAGAGTCGGCTGATGGACTGTGTCCTTGAAATGCCATTTCTCCTGCAAAAAGTCGAACATTTAGTCCATGCAACTACTTTGGTCAACATCAAATGACATTGGGTTCGGTCTTACTCGCGTTATTTCCATTAGCTGCTGATGAGGATGTTCTTGGCTCTTTGGAAGCCTTCTGCTTGGCTTCCATCTCTGCTGCAGTTTCTTTCGAAATTACAGCTTGAGGCTTTCCAGGAGCTGATAGGATCAAGGAATTCAACAAGTTAGTCTCATTGATATGAACAGCTGAATGACATATGCTACAATCTGCAACTTACCGCTCAGGTAAGTGAGGGCTAAAGTGAAGAGAACATTGAACAAGACTGTGAACCCAAGAAGAGCAGCACAACCAATCCAAAACCAGTTTTCATTAAGGAATACATCACCATTCTTTAGCACAGCTAAGCCCAATGGTGTGACACCGTCCGCAGCCTGAAATCACGCCAAAATTTGGTAAACAGCCATCCTTAATCTTCATCCTTAGTATTTGTGTCAGAAAGTCATATCATATTGTGAAGTAAATTAAGAGACTTCATAGTTTTCTTACCAGTTTGCTCATCCATCTTGGTGCAAAAAACTCATTTACTGATAGGGCATTGTAACTGTATGTCATAGGTGAAATCCAGTAGCCCCATATCCACCATTTTGGTATTTGACCTGTGATAAATGGAGTAAATTAATGGCATCTGAAGGTGTTCCATTTTACACTATTAATTAATTTGTTGTTTCTTAGGTACATTCCAAATACTCACCTCGAGGAATGATGAAACCTCCGAGCAAGAACACGAGGAGGAGCATCAGTGCTCCACCAGTGTTTGAAATGATCATAGTTCTGCAGACTCCAGCAATAAACCTAAATATAGCTGAAGCCATTTGCTGAATCAAGAAAACCAGCAGCAGCTGCTTGAAGAATCTGCGCATAGGTATGCCAAATAGTTAATGTGTTTTCCTCGCAAGCTAAATTCAAATTTCAATGTCACTGTAATGCTAATTATCAGGCTTACCTGCTGGCCTCTGGTGCAAATCCAATGGTATAGTATGAAATGATCATCCAGACAACTGACTCAAAAATGGTGATAGGTATACGGAGGAGCCATGTAGGGATAGTGTATGCCCAAGCAGGATGGAGAAGAAGATCGCGGTGTTTGTAAAACACTGGAAGCCTTGTGATGGCCTGAGAGAGCTCTGCAAAACCATTGAACATGTTGATCACCATAGCAAACACAAGAGCTCCAATGTACAATCCGGCATCCTCTTCGTTTCTGGTGTGCATTTGAGTCTTTAGAAAAACTGTTGATGCTATGACTGCAGTAATGATAAGCTGTACTGTCTTGAAGACGTAGAAAAACGAGTTTCTTTTTATCAACATCCATTCTTTGTCAAAGCATGCCCTGATCAGCTCCATTTTTGGAACAGAGTATCTGGTGTATGTAAGAGCCGCTTTGTGGCTACGAGACTTATCATATGGCACAGAGAGCTCATTGTCCAGTCGCCTACCAACATGGAATTGCTTGAAGTTGGCGGCGAATTCTTCGACTGGTATGTATCTGTATGGCTTGCTTCTGTCCGCCCAATACTGCTCTTGATCTTTCCTAGAAGTCACCTATTCATAGTGGTTTTATGAGTTAGTCATTAAGAATACACCACATTATATCGCACTGCTCTTGACCTTCTTTGGTTTTGTTTTGCGTTCATTATAATGAAATTTACCTCTTGTAGGAAGTCGGCAGTACCCTTCCTTTCGGGACTCTTGAATCCACAACTTTCGAAAAACTCAACAACATACTCTCGAGGGCCTTCATAGACTATCTGACCCTCAGAGAGGAGGATGATGTCATCAAAAAGATCAAATGTCTCAGGTGCTGGTTGTAGCAGAGAAATGAGAATAGTTGCCTCAGTTAAGTGGACTATTTGTTGCAAGCACTTGACAATTTGAAATGTTGTGGAGCTGTCTAGCCCAGTCGATATCTCATCCATGAAGAGGGTTTTTGTTGGCCCAACGATCATTTCTCCTGGAATTTTATCATATGACATATCAGATCAACAGGTTAGTTAATGAACCTCTTTTCATTACGAGTAGTGTTAATAATGCCTGTTTCAGATATTGCTAACAAAATTGTTGCCTGCGCTGAAAATGGCTCAGTTAATTTCCACAGACTACCTGTTCTTAAACTTATGTATGCCAATTTATATTCTTACTCATTTGACAAAATTTTCACTTAAATGACAGTTTCCAGATAAAAATCCTAAAGGGCCGACATGTAAAGTCGGTAAGATGACAATGTACTGCATGTGTGAGGCGAAAGAGGTAATGCAGTTGGTGGAATCGAGAAAACAGGTCAAAAGAACAAGTCTTCCACCTTGTCGACAAAGCACCAAAAAGGATAAAAAGCCTTCACTTCAGGTAAGTAATTAAATTTTGCTTTCATATACAATGATTTGCTCTTGTGTAGCAAGTAGATTCCCTTTTTACATTTTTGCACTTTTATAACCACTCGTTGATAAATATGCATTCTTTATTTATTGTGATAACTTAACTACTAATATTTTCAACAAGTTAGGAAATTACTCGAGTAATAAGTAAATAAATTATATGATATAAACCTGTAGTGACTCGCTTTTTTTGGCCACCGGATATTCCTCGTTGCATATCATCCCCAACAATGGTATCTTGACAGATATCAAGGCCTAGCAACTGTTCCATTCAACATAAATGATTACTCAAATTAAATTATGAAAACAAAGTTTGAAACAGGATAAGAGATAAATGACTAGGCCTTAGATTCAGCATTTCGTAGACTAGTGACTGCTTTGCTGGAAAAGCATATTAACAGAATACAAACAAATAGATCTTTTAGTATTTGAAAGGCTGGTAAACAAATATGACCCAGTGACAACAATATAATTTTGTTTTTGTTTTTGTTGTAGTCAAAGTTGTTGAAATTAACTACTCAAATAGGTCCCAGTTGTTGGTGTGATGAGTTTGTTTACTTACTCTCAGTGTGTAATCTGTAATCAGACTGCTCTCAGCTCCTTCCACAGCTGTTGCCTTCAAAAAGAAATTTTCAATTTTTATATAAAACTAATTATGAATAGACATATGAATGGAAACTCTACTTTAATTATAAGTAATTATCTGTATTTACCGAATATTATTATTACCTTCATGAAAAGATCAAGTTCAGAATCAGGAAAAATGCCTGCTTCTTTCTCTCTTCTTGCTAGCTCTTCCAAGAGTTCTGTAATTGCATTATGCGTGTAGTAATTAAATTGCGGTTCAGTATTTAACTATTAAAATCATCATTCTGCAGGAAAATTGCCAAGCAAACGGGTGCTCCATTAATTACCATATCTTGGTCCAACTCCTTGGCACCTGGCAGAGAAGTCCAGAGTTTCTTTTACTGTCATTTCTCCAACATGGACATCATTTTGGCTAATGTATGCTGAAGTCTTCTGCGGTACAAACTCATCGAGCCTGTGGCCATTGTAAGTCACTTCTCCCCTAACCTGTATTTAAGTTTATTAGACGGTCTTAAAGCTTGTCTTAACTAGTAAACTCGCTTGTTAGTAATTATAAACTTAATAATAATAAATGTGAAACTTGAAAGTGACCTTTAAGCTTGGGTCCAATTTTCCTGCCAAAGCCAACAGAAGTGTCGATTTCCCAGAAGATGGTGGTCCAAGCAAAAGAGCCATTCTGCATCATTATAAACATTTTCTCTTTTAACCGACTAGTTTGTTACTTTTCAGTTAATATTGGTAAAAATAGAGGAAAAGCCTGATTAACCGGCTGAAAAAATGAAAATTGCTTTACCTAGATGGTTTGATAATCCCAGAGGCATTTTTGAGAATTGTGTACTTTGTTCGTTTGGCTAAACTCAATCCTACCATGCTAAGGGCTGATTCCACCATGTTCCTTGCTGCATTTGGTAGAGTAGGGAGTGCTCGGTTTCCCACATAACAATCGGCCTCGATTGTTAGATTCTCAAATCTAACCTCAACTGTCGGAAGAGTAATCCCCACTCTTCATAATATACAAAAACTTAGTTTAGATTTTTCAGTTAAAACTCGCAGAACATCAGAAATATAATATATGCTCTGTTTTAGGACGTTATAAACGATTTTGAGTTCCTGATTTTTTTGTAAAATGATATTCTACTTACTTATCGATTCTGTTGCGGAACCTCTTCAGGTACTTCTCATTATCCTCTTCAGCAACCTTAAACAGCTTCTCCATAAACTGTTGCCTGTCATTGCCATCAAGTTTTCTAACATCAACTTGTTTATGACCAACTTTTACGTTTCCTGCAGCATTGTCTACAAAGGAATTCATGATACTTGTCCGAAGGCGATCATAAGTTGGCAGTCTCTCAATTGCAGCCCATTTCAAAGCTTCCTCGTCCTCTTCAATTCTACTACTTGTTGACCTTGTGGAACGTGGAAACGCATAATCTTCCATTCTCCATGTAGCCTTGCTTATACTCCTGCTCATGTTCTGAGACATCGAACGTGACCTTCCTGCACCGCTCTTAGATTTCTCCATCCCAGCCATGCCTGAGACAGGTGACAATAAATTTATAACGCCTTAGTCTGATATTCAAGTGTCAGAATCAGAACACATTTAGTAAATATTACTTCACGTATATTTCATGGTAGTTGTATACTGAATAATGATTGCTTACTTGTTAGTTTCAGAGGCTACAATTGGCGGCCAAAAGGCCCTGAGCTTGCTGGCTGATGTTTTATGCTTAAGGTTCTGCTTCTGGAGGATGAAGAAATGGAAATGGCAGACATGTGAGGTTAGTGGTAGTTTATATAACACTTATTGATAAGGTAAGCTTGAAATAAACCAAAATAAATAAATAAATAAACTCAAGTATGAATAAGGCATTTGGTGAATCTAGTTGTCTATTGTGGGAGTAGGTAACTTTGAATTCCATTCTTAATTTTATTATGGACTGAAATAATTGTCCACTTGGGTTTGACGGGTCTGCTCCATTTGAACATCAAAGTATGATTTTAATTAGTTAAATATATATTTGAAAGATTATTCTAATAGATTAATTAATTTAATTATATTTAGCTTAATTTGTTAGCTTTTTCTCTCAAAGAAAATTGCTGATTTCCCTTCATACCAAATTGTTTTTTCAGGATTATTCTAATTTCATTGGATGTTAGTATATTATCAAATAAAGCTACAAAAATATAGGCAAAGTAAGCAGGGAAAGAATATTGTTTTCTAGCACTGATAGGAGTGTAGCAGCCGCAGTACTATTAAACTCATGTATATACGTGTATTGTAACATATGTAAAATATGATAAAATTATTGGACAAAAGTTAAGATACTGAATTAAAGAGAAAACTATAATTTTTACAAAGAAAATAAGGCGAGTTGAATGAGATGGTGTTTGGTCACCAACTACGGATCTATCGTGGCAATGGCATGCTAATTTTGGCTGGCTTGCTTAGACTTTGGATGCACAAAGCAAGACCAGTTCGTCATATCTGGTATTTCTTTGAAACTTTCTTCATCAATCTCAAACTGACTTAAATTAAATTTCCCCTGAAATGAAATGGTTATCTGTACGATATAGTTATTGAAATCCTGTTTTCATCAAGTCATGTAAGGTATGTTGCACAATGTAATTTTTAGGGTGATTTAATTACAGCATGCGTCTTGATAATCCAATTAAGCAAAGACTGTTAGGACCGTCTTTTGTTATTATTAATGTTTACTGAATGACATACATGTATGGGTTAGTTACCGATTAAGCTTGAATTGCTCTGCTGCGAAAATTCTTTATGTCAAGTAGGTTCACCATTGGTACTTATTCGTTTGAGACCTGCTCTGCTCTACAGAATTGGATTCAGGAGCCTTATCTGGAAAAGCGGTAGACGACAGTAGATGAATGTGAGTGATAAACATCGGACGATGACAAGAGGTCAGAACTAAACAAATTTTTGTTTTGAATTTTAAGAAATTACGTAGAGTTCCAAAGAGCAGGCATTGCATACGTCAATACCTTCGTTGAAAGGTTAGTTCATAAACTGGCAAGGGATGGGACATGGACATAATTCCACAAAAGACGTTTAATAATAAAATGAAAGAGTTCATTTGTTCATTTAAAAACTTATAACTTGTCTCATTTTGTTTACAGATAGATGAGACAACTGGACGGAAGGTTCCTAGCAAATTGAACCAAGTTGGTATTTTATATTCGTACCATAAAGAACAAAATAATCTTTCAGTAATGGCGGCTCATAACACATGTGGTTAATTAAATTGAGAATCTTAGAAAAACAGCTAAGTAATGTCTTATTTATTTTTTATAGTTGTCCTACTATTATTCAACTTCCCATTTTTGGTCTTTAATAATCGCAGCAAATATATAATGGTGCATACAAAAGGTTTCTGGGTCAAGCCTAAAATGGTGGGAAATACACAAACTCCCAATAAACTAAGAAGAATCAAAAGTTGGTTTGGTAAGCTGTTTATTGAAAAATTGATGACTGGTCATCCTGATGTCAGGTACCATATAATTTATTTCTACCCAGGTCTTTGATATGTGAACTAGATATATTGATTTTGGGTACCAGTGACTGATTGCAAGCATATTTAGTTGAACAAGTTTGATCTTCCTTGGGTGTGTTTGCGTATGCAGCTGTGAAAATATAGGAGATTTCCCTATGGCTATGGTATTTGATGGCGGCTGTGTGCTTTGATGCCTAATGAGCACGACAGTACCCTAATATGTAACTAACATATCATAATTTCTTATATATGCAGGGTAGCTGTGGCCTCTAGCAGGGACATGTAGCGGTGGTGAGCTTTAATGGTTACCTAAAAAATGGAGTATACACTTAACAGTTCGTCACGATGAGGAGGAAGTTAATCATGTGGGGGACTGATGATTTAGGTTAACCATAGCTTTTAGGGTTTAAATTCTCTGTTGTGTCAACAACAATAGGAAAGTGACCCTAACGGCATCCTAAATGGCAACATCATACCTTTCTTCGATTGTTTATTGAGACATGGAAGAAAAGAATGACTCATTTGAAAGGAGATTTACATATAGGACATTGAAGTGGTCAACAAGGGGTAAGTAGTTTGTTGAAATATATGAAAGCAGCTAGCTTTTTTGCAGGGTCCATATGAAAGGAATTTTGGAAATGTGGTTATTCATGTTGCTGATGGAATGTTGACTGCCACTCAAGTTCACTGTTCCACCAAACCCCTACTCTCTTACTGGCAGTCATTAACTAAAGTTTACCAAGGTCAAAGTTAACTAAATGGTAGGAGGTGAGTCATACTTTCACGCAGTATGAAAATTAATACGTTGGTAGTTTTTTATGCACATATCTTTGACCTGAGGGGATTCAATGCAAGACCTAATGAGCCAGCTTTGGTTGTTTTGAACAACTTTTTACCTTATAGGTTTTGTAGTTTAAACCCTTTTTTTGATGAGCCAACAAGAACATGCATGGTTGAACTTTGGTCAAAGATTTATGGATCCCACAAGGACCAATTGGTTTGTTTTTGAGTGATGTAGAAAAGTGACACATGCATAAGGGAGGGCTTGTGTACAATGTTATCAAAAGAGAATGATTATCAGGATCAGGTAGTTGTGATTCTTATGACTAATAATAACCTTGTCATGAACCCTAGGATCACTTTAGGGTTGCAATGTGCCATTGCTGGTACTAAATGTATGATATCCTGATGTCTGACGAGGCCTGAGTGTTCATATACATCTTGTGATGCATGTTTCTTTAACAGCCACAAGTGTCACTCTTTGTATAGTTGTTATAAATGGAATTAGGTATACACTGAATTGACACGTTAAAGTTAATGATCACTCCCGTGCACCTTAACTTTCCTAGGGTTTATAAACTCTCTAAACCAGGTGTGTTCTACGTCCAAATATCATGTATGCTTTCAATTCCAGGATCAAACTATCATAATTTTCAATTTATTTGCCTTTTTCGCCAATAAATACATTTTTGATAGGAGTAAAGTTTTAGAAGAATATACAAGTACATGTAAAATTGCGAGCACGATCTCAATCATTAATTATTAATAATTCAGTAGTTAAGATTTACTGCCATGCAATGAAAATGAAATTTTTTGTCTCAACACTTTCTGTTTTTCCACTCCCATACTTATTGAGAGATGGTTAGAAATTAGAATCATTTATTGTGCAGCTGAGATTCCTTTCTCTTAACATAGCGTGGAACTGTAAAATCGAATCAATTCTCATGTTCATTGATTGCAACTTTCAACCATTTTCACTCAAAGTTGCTTCATCAATCAAACAAGCTGTCACTAAGAATGAATAACTGATCACCTCTATTGCACTTGATATAACATGTCTTTACTTCCACACCACAATGTCATTTTCATAGTCATGCATTCATCAAAATTCCTACGTCTCTCGTTTTTATCACATCGCATCTCTTGCATTTGAGTTTTGCTCAGCACTTCGAGTTTCGAGATACGGTATGTAACGATCATCGGTGCATCGATTATCAAATATGTTTTTCTATCCAAACTCCATGTATAGTAAAATTTCAGATAAGATTTGCTTGTTGGATGATGTTGTACCAAACAGAAAATGATTTTAACTGAATGCCTGAATTTTACATTAATACCAAAACTGAATCAGATTTTTTTTCCTTAGATAAAATTTGATTTCCATTCATTTTCCACTTTAACTATTCAGAAATTCATTAAATTCTGAGACAAAGGTGATTCGTGTCATAAGCTTCATCTCATGATGTTCTTTCAAATCCAAGGTTGCCCTTTTCCCAGGTTCCTCCTCTTCTTAATTTTTTCAAGACAAGGGTTTTGTCTTTAAATCCATATGATCTTTCTTGTCGTGCTCATTTTTATTTTTACCATAGGTTGGTTTTGTGCTTTTTAGTTTTGCTAATTGATTTGCATGATCTGAGGTGGATTTTCTGAAATGATCTTGGATTTATGCAGATGATGGAATTCAAGAAAATGGCAAAAATCTTCCCTGTGATTTGTTGATTCATTGAAGATGTTTCAGATTTTTGTACCAAAAGACAAGAGGGAAATAAAGCCTCTTCTGGTGAAGGTCACCGCGGCTTTGGCCTTTTCCGTTGCTAGCTATCTATTGTATCATCGCAGCTTCAGGCCATCACTTCCTCCGCGCTCTCCTCCCTCCTTAGGTTTGTTATGCCTCTCATATAATATTTATGATGCCCATAGCATTTTTATTTAATGGTGTGATTTTAAAAAATATGTGCCGATGATTGCAGAAAAGGGTAGCCTTTCTGACACGAAAAGTTCCGCAAAATCGAAAGGAATGGTATGTAAAAATCTCTTGCATATGTTATTATTGATTGATTGTCCTGCATTTGATGATATTTTTGGAATTCGACTTTCGAGAGTATCGTTATCAGTTAATTTTCGATCGTATACACTTGTGAGCAATTCAAAACAACGTCATTTTATCGCAGGAAAAACCAGTGGCGCCAAAAGTACTTACCGAAGATGATTTCTCAGAGTCAGATGAATGTGAATCTTCTCCTAAGAAAACTGCAGAGTCCCCAAAAAAGGAATCCGGCGTGCCAAAACTGAGTCGAAGCTACGAAAGGGAGGACTACGAAGAAGAAGTAAAGCGTTTACGAAACATGGTCAGAATACTTAGGGACCGAGAGACGAATCTCGAGTTACAGTTGTTAGAATATTATGGTCTAAAAGAGCAAGAAACTACAATGATGGAACTTCAGAACAGATTAAAGATAAATAACATGGAAGCAAAGCTTTTCAACATTAAGATAGAGACATTGCAAGCTGAGAACCGAAGACTCGAGGCGCAAGTGGCGGAGTTTGCGAAGGTAATGGCGGAGTTGGAAACTGCTCGAGCGAAGGTTAAGATATTAAGGAAGAAATTGAGGTTTGAAGCTGAACAGAACAAAGAGCAGATTTTTTCACTTCAGAGAAGAGTTGAGATTTTACAAGAGCAAGAACAAAAGGCCATTTCACTTGATCCGAATATTGAGATTAAACTGAAGAGGTTGAGTGAGATCGAAAAGGAGGCTGATGAGCTGAGAAAATCCAATACCAAGTTGAAGCTTGAAAATTCTGATTTGGTTAGAAGGCTGGAATCGACTCAAATACTCGCAACTTCAGTTTTGGAGGATCAAGAGGTAATAATTTGCACCGAAAATCTTCTTTTAAAACTGTTTACGCGTAAAAGTATCGATACGAAAGACTTTCTTTGAATTCTTTGCTTGTCATTTTTTCTAAATGTCATGGATTTTTGTAGACAGAAGAGCTGAGGCAAGTGAGTGAAGAGCTAAAGAGAAAAAATGAGGAATTAGCGAAGGAAATCGAACAGTTACAGGCAGACCGGTGCACTGATGTGGAAGAACTAGTCTACCTACGATGGATTAACGCGTGTTTGCGCCATGAGTTAAGGAATTTCCAAGCTCAACCGGGGAAGACAGTTGCGAGGGACTTGAGTAAAACACTAAGTCCAAAATCCGAAGCGAAGGCCAAACAGTTGATACTTGAATATGCAAATTCAGAAGGAATGGTAAATGAGAAAGGAATAGATTTTGACTCTGAATGGTCATCTTCACAGACTTCTTTGGGTGCAGATTGTGAACCCGAACACGAACTTGAACCCAACGAAAAACCTCATCGTAAAGCCAAATTTATGTCCAAGCTTCGACGACTAATAACTGGAAAAGAACGTCACCACCACCACCTCTCTTCTCCTGACAAAACTTCACCAATGGATACAATGCAAGCAGGGAGTGATTTAGACTCTCCGAGTAGTTCAACGAGGACAGAGTTTAAAATATCCGACAGAAGTCTTAGATTCGCATCATCGCCTTTTAGAACTTCTTCATTGGAAATACAAAGCAGGAGTAGCTTGAACATTGATGATGCAAAGGAGATAAGCAGAATGAGTAGTGATGCAGGGTCTTCTTCTCATAGTTATCGAAGATTTTCGGGGTTTAGAGAAAGTCTGAGTGATCAATCTGAGCAAGATACTGAGTTTGCTCAGAAATCTGAACTTGTTAAATATGCTGAAGCTCTTAAAGGCTCAAAGAGTACAACACCAAAATAACATTTTAATAAAAAACGGAATTTAGTTCAAGTTGATGTCCCAATGTAAATAACTATGAGGTTTTTGTAACATGTACTTGTAAATAATGAGTGTGTTCGGAGATACCCACTTTGCGGTATGGCGCCAATTTTTGTTTTTTTTCGTTTTTTTGGACATTGTAAAAGTATTATCAAACTCACCGAGCATTTTCTATCTGTCATCACTTGACTATAAACCTTCTAAAAATGTTTCTTATCAGCTCAAAAACACCAATTTAGATACTTTGGTTGATACAAAAGATATCATCTCATTTTCATGGTTTAACAAAAAAAAATACGTACTTTCTTGCATAAGATTATAATTTGATGAGAGGATTATAGCTTGATTTTATCTATCGTTTTTCAGTTGATTTGATTAGTTCAATGAATGAGTTTAAATTTAATTTTTAATTTGGCCATTGATTTATACTTGAAAATTAATAAAATTAATGGTTCAAATAATATCCTACTGTGTCAGGATCATATAAATGTATAAGACATTAATTTATTGTAAGACAAAATAACAAAATTTGAACCTTTGAATTAATTAATCTAACGGTTGATATTAAAGTTGGTTTTTATTAAAGTTGACGGTTGGATTTGTGAAAATACAGGACGGTTGGATTTAAAGTTTTTTTACTTTTAATTTCATCCATTGAATGATTAAAAATTAACGTTTGAAATGATGTCTGCCGTTTCACAAATATTTAATTATCCTCCTAAAGTTTACCGTATCCTACATTATTATAAAAATAAAGGTCCTAAATCCTTTCACATGACAATACAATCCACCTTTAATTTGCAAATTCAAACACAACATTTAATCAAAACAAGTTTGCAATGTGATGACTCAAGTATTCAATATGATTCTCTTGGAATGATAAAATGCTTGTTTTCATGCTAGTTTTTGTTTTATAAGCCTAGTTTTGCTCTCAGTCTTTTAGGGTGGCGGAGATTATAACTTGTTCGGTGTTTTTAAGACTGAGAATTTTAATTTCTTAATCTGACACTTGAGGGTCATGCCCACCCGCTTTATATTATGTCTGGTCTGGCTTTTAGACTTATCAAAGAAATTCGCTGACACCGTCTAGCTTTAAAAAAAATCAAAACAAGTTTATTTTCAATTTTTCAATTAATCAAAATCAAGATTTTTTTCTTTTCGATAGCGTCAAAATCAAGATTTTATGCCAACAGAGTGGTGCTCTGTTGGTTGAGGAACCTGACAAAGGAACCTTAGGCCCAGGGTTCGAACCCTGGCCTCACCAATTTACCTCAGATTTTTTCTGGGGCTTCATTCCTCCCGCTACGTGCGAGGAGGTCTTTCTTTGGACGTGGGGCTTGTTCGCGTCAGTGTTCATGAAAGTGGTGGTCGTGTAAGCAGAGCGGAGAGACATGCGCGCTTGATTGGCTAAAACATGCTTGTCAATGAATGGGTGAAGGTGTCCGTTGTGACCTGTGCTACTAGTGATTAGAATAGGATTCTCATGTATGAGATCTTAGACGAATTGCAATTGTAACCGCTATCAAAAAAAATCAAGATTTTATATCTCATTCTTACAAAAAAACATTATAAATAATACGGAGTAATTAAGAAACAAAAAAGATTCAACAAACTCCAGGTGAGAAGAAGAGGGACGAACTCTCTCATTCGTTTTCCGACAATCGGGTCGTCTCTGCCGAATGATGTCGTTTCTGGGTACTCTTTCGGCCCACCCTGGATCTTTCTATACCCAAAAATGTCGCCTCTTTCCATTCAATCGCCCATTTTCCGGTGTAAAGGTTGCGTCTTTCCCATTTAGGACTACTCTCCGAGCTTCTCTTCATTCAGGTTTGACCTAATTTCAAACTGATTTTGATAAATTCATGTTGGTTGGATAAATATTGCAAATTTAGTATTTGATTATGTTATACTAAATTTGATGCTACATTGCTGATTGAATATGAATCCTACTCATTAAAGTCTGTATCACTGTTGCTGTATCTATGTGGTGATGGAATATATGTGAATTACTTTTTTGTCGACTTAAGTTGCATTTTGGTTTAGTCATTACATTCGGCGCATGATTGAATTGACTTGAGTTGAACAACTAAACTTAAAAGGAGTTTAACTAATGGAACTGATTTGAAAAATCCAATTTTGTAATGTTTTAAAGAAACTAGATTTTTAAAGATTAAGAAATGTGACATAGGCTTGAGTCGGATGTTTAACTTCAATACTTAAATGAAGTGTTGAATTGAATAGAACAAGACAGTTAAAGTGTTTCTTGAAATAAAATAGTGATGTGTCTGCTATCTAAAGAAGTAATCTTGAATTATTGATATTAAGTAGTTCAGGATGTGGCTTCTAATCAAGTTATTTGGGAGTAGGTCCGGAAATTGAAAATGCAAGCACTGAGTTACCACTCTCGCAGTCAGAAATTCTCTTTGTAGGGACCGGGACTAGTGAAGGAATTCCTCGAGTCAGTTGCCTTACGAATCCCTTGAAAACTTGCCAGGTATATTTTCCAAACCATATTGTTACTAAAGAAAAGAATGTCAACAAACTGTTCTGATGTTGTCTTGCAAATTTTACTTTTGTTTAGGTTTGCTCGAAGGCCAAGGAACCAGACAGTAGAAATAGGAGACTTAATACAAGCATCCTTATTCGTTATTCTACGCCATCTGCCCAATCCAATATATTGATAGATGCTGGAAAGTGAGTCTAAATTCTATTGTTCAAAATTTATTGTTTATATCACTTTTACAAAAAAAATTGTGTCTTGTTTACAGTTTCATGTTAATTTTCGTATTTTCTTGGAATGGGTGACATAGTGTAATTCAATAAATTTGGTTTCGCTGATTTTTAGTAAATTAGCTTATCTTTTTTACATTTCTTCTCTTTTTAATAAGGAACATGAATTTCTTGGTCCTTTTTTTGCCATCCCATAATATTTTTATACCTTATTTATTTTCTTTCGTATGTGCAGGTTTTTCTATCACAGTGCTCTCAAATGGTTTCCTACTCTGGGGTAAGATTGCTTCTCTGTTAGGGCATTTAATTTTTTTTACATTGCACGGGCACAGCCATTTATGTAACTGGTTGCATATTTCACAGGATACGCACGATTGATGCTGTTGTCATTACTCATTCTCATGCTGATGCAATTGGAGGTCTATAATACGTGAACATTATATAAATGTACATTTATTGAGTGGCATGTTTATATTTCATAGCGAGAAAAGTTTTTATTTTTGAATCGTTCGTTGACAGGTCTTGATGATCTTCGAGACTGGACAAACAATGTCCAACCATCGATCCCAATATATGTTGCACCTCGTGATTTCGAGGTGATTACTCAGTAGTTACAATACATCTTAACATGTGTATCTCCATTTTGATTTCATCTTGTTATTGCAGGTGATGAAAAAGACTCATTATTACTTGATAGATACTAGTGTCATTATACCTGGTGCAGCAGTTTCCGCTCTAGACTTCCATATCATCAGTGAACGTCCGTTTAACATTAATAATCTAAAGGTTTGTATTCATAAATCGGATCTTTTATGTTTCGTACAATATCTGAATGTGCTACATAAAATTGAATGATTGATTTTTATCTAGCGAAAGTCCCCATATAGATGCTACAACTGATTTTCTTAACTGAGTTTTTTACCTGCATTTAATCTACAGATCACCCCTCTACCAGTATGGCATGGCCATGGTTATAGATCATTGGGTTTTCGTTTTGGCAATGTTTGTTACATCAGGTAATGTTATCGAATGCCACCTACACGCATATTGTTGCATAACAATGATTTAACGATTGGCTGATAATCTTCGTGCACAGTGATGTCAGTGATATACCTGAGGAAACATATCCTCTTTTGGAAGATTGTGAATTACTTATAATTGTACGTCTTTAATTCTCCTTAGCTGTTGGGTTTGTATATGAAAAAAATTCTGAATCAATAGTTGATTTTTGTTTGTTGACTTAATCAGGACGCTTTAAGGCCAGATCGATCATCCTCAACCCATTTTGGACTCCCGAGGGTGGGTTAGCACATATTGTTGATTGTTAATAATTGCAAGACTTCTTATGATCTGTGTTTTATATTTTTACAGGCTTTAGAAGAAGTACGGAAGATACAGCCAAAGAGAACACTTTTCACTGGTATTTACTGAATCTCATTTTAAAACACTTAGAAACTTTATATTTCACGGTTCTCAAATTATGATCTTTGTTAATTTTATTCACTGCTGGGCTTAGGGATGATGCATCTCATGGACCATGAAAAAGTTAGCGAAGACCTTTTAAAATTATAATGAGAAAGAGGGAATTGACGCACAATTGAGTTATGAACGGTCTTTTGAGTACGTGCCAATACCACCCCTGATTATGCTTCGGCACAGTATAAAATAACAAAACAAAGGTTATCACACTTGGCTTGTGGCGCGTGAAAGCAAACCTCTGTGGACCTGTTATTTCCTCCAGACTATCACTTGTCGGTTCAGTACATACTACATACCCCATAACTTGGAGTTGGATAAAAACAATACAAATGGGCAATTTTTACAGATCTATTCTTCGAGTCAAGCAAATTGGCATGCATTTCTTCATTCTCACTGTTGGGAAGTTGATCACTGTATCCTCTTCAGCATTCCGTCTTCATAAAAAAGTCCAATAAATTGTAAAGCAGAGTTGGGTTCAGTCCCAAGTTTAATCATTTCTGCTACTTTAAGACTTGTAAAATCTAAGATGATGCTCTTACAAAAAGTAGCTACATAAATACAAGAATGCACTACCAAGGTACAAATTGGCAGAAAGCACTTAAGCAAGCCTGCTGGGAGTCTGTTTGACTAGCCTTTTGTATCACTGAGTATACAAATCAATGGCCCCAGACACTCAAATGCCAGTAATGCATCTCAACTTCCATATAATATGTGGGACGTGAACACCTTCCCGTACCTACAAAACCATCTCACATCAGCCAAAGTGCAAGGAAGTTCCTTGAAGGAACTATAACAAAACATCAAACATTAAAATTTGTAAGTTTAGGAAGTATAGTTAGAAGCCACATCTTTTCTTCATGAAAGACTGGGGGATGTCAGTGTAAGCACAGGAAATGAACTATACAGTTTCTTCAATAAAAGGCCAACCTAATGTGCCCAGAGGAAGCTGGGGTGCAGATGAAGACGACCTTTTTCTTGTTTGTTCTTGTAGGGTTCTGCCACCATATAGCAACCTAAAAGCAAAGGGAGACAAGGTTAGGATCAGTAGCAGTGTTATAATCATCAGCAAAATTACCAAGAACAAAAAGATATCCATCTGTTTCAAACATTAAAGGTTGTCTCTTTCGCTGTATAAGTATGCTGAGACCTGAGAGTCTGTGCGAGAATATTTTCCCTCACTGAATATTTCTCTTCTTAAAGCTCTAAATGCCAAGTTTTAAAATCATCATGACATTTAAGCAAAGATTATTATGCATAACCACACGCGTACAAGCATTATTGTTATATGACTAATGATGTACATAGTTTAATAAGACTAGATCTTCTTGCAGCATGGCATAGAATACAGACAACAGAAACAAAAGACTTGCAGAATTGAAGTCATGAAAAATTAAGGAAATTTCTCACCCTGGTTTACAGAATACCTGTTTCCAGAAATCCAGTCAGAATTTCAGCTCAGGTTTTGAAGTCAATAACTCAATTGCCAGATGTCCTTGCAAAGCTGTTGATCTTTACATAAATTCTTGGTGACATTAAATACATACTATAATCAGTAACTGAGATTTTACTGAAAATGTTTGTCAGTAACCAAGATTTTTTGAACCTTCTGTTCTCTGCCAGTAAAGGTCGAGACTCAAGACCCAATTATACTGACAGATCAATTTTGTCTTACATGACACAACATTGCATGTGTAAATACATTGTGTTACTGAACAACACTATTGAATTACCATTAAACATGGTTAAAACTGGATTGAGTGCCAAAGAAACCAGGCTGTGATCAACCACGAAGTAAACATTTGAACAAGATTGAAAGAAAACTTTGATCTGGCTATAAGTGAAGCATAGTCAGTTATGTAATATTAATGGCTTTGAAGCATCAAAACACTTCTTCATAACTTTTTTGTAATATTTTTCTCTTTTCATCCTTGAAGCCTCAGGAAATCTATTCAACAAACTTCTGAGGCTAGCAGAGAAGATGATGCAATGACTGGAGCAACTGTACCGAAAGCATCCTCTTCTGTTCTCGTAAAAAGATAAGCTGCATATAAAACAAGAGCCAGAGTTAAAATCATTATTCTTTGCTTTCTTACCATCACTATTTGCAATCAAATAATAATCAACTAACTATCAAGTTGAGCACATGCTCAAGAACAAATTATCCCGGATTGAGTATCCTGAAAGGCTAAATGACCTGAGCCAAATGTGCAGCAACGTACAATTGCAATTATGAAGTTTGTAATAAAAAGGATGATCTACATAAAAGAGGTTTGACTTTGACTTCAACAAATAAATTAAGAAATTATTCCCATTTGGTAGTGAAATATTACGTGTAAGTAATAAAATACAAGAAGTGTGATCTAAACAGTATATCCCCTTTGTGTGCTAATCTTCCTCCAGAAATTGAGAATTCAACATAAATTTCCTTAATTATAATTTACATGTTATCTGTTTGACTTTAGTGTCCAAGAGGGTTTGGTTAGAGAAGCCTGCAGCTGCATAAAGTATTATTACATCAACCTTCAGATGTTCCCTCGTGCTATAATAACTAATAAGGGTTAAAAAGCTAATGAATGGGAAGACTCTTTTGACTCTCCAAGAAATGTCTAATTGTGCCTAAGGGAAGCACATTATAGTTATCTGAATATTCTAATAAACTAGTAATAAATGGATAAATGAATGTGTAGTACTCAAATATAGCGAACAAAGCATGAGTTATTAGTGGGAAAAACCTCCAACTGAGAGAGAGCTGATCATCAAGAGCGGCCAGGTTAACTTATTGGGTATAAGAAATGTCTCCCTAGATGCTGATGAAAACAAAGGCAATGTAGATGTTGCTGGTCTAGAGAAACCCCTCGCAATTGGACCTTGAAAATGAGCTGCAATAAGCAAACAAAAACACAATCATCAATTTACACATATCAACAAACTGAAATGATCGAAACATTAAGAAACCCAACCAAAACTTACATCAATCATCCAACTACAAGAAAAAGATAACTAAACCGTATTTATCCGGGTAACAAGCCCCCTCCACAGCATACCAACATCAGCTAGGGATTTCAGCCACTAATCAGGCATAGTAAAAAGATAACTAAATCATCTGATTTCAACCACTAGTCAGGCATAGTAAAACAGAAAAACAGTTCCAACCCCCCTCCACAGCATACCAACATCAGCTAAAACCCTACTCCCCCCACCATCACATCACCACTAAAAGCTCCACATCAACACTCGAAATCAAAACTTGAATTCAAAAAACACATCTTTAAATTACTAAACCGTCTTACACATATACGCAACACTGCTGAAACCCTTCTTCGACTGAGAATGCGGCCTCCGTTTCCTCGTAGCTGCAAATTCACCAAACTTATGTCCAACTTTACCTTCAGTAATCTTACATCGTACGTGGGTTTTTCCATTATAAATCCGGACAGATGCGCCGACGAACTCCGGTAAGATTGTCGATCGACGAGACCAGATTTTTCGATTCATGAGTAGCTCTTTTTTCTTCTTGATTTTCATCAGAAATGCATCGACAAAACTTCCTTTCCATATCGATCGCCCTCTGCTCATTTCGCCGTCTCTTCTGCTTCCTTCTGAATCACACGATCGGCCGAGTTCGCTAAACCCTAATCGTCTTCCTGCTTGTGAACGTATCGATGAGATTTAGCGACGGATTTATCGATGCTAAATGGAATATTTCCGTTGCTAAAAAGGTAATTTTGTTAAAAGGACGTAATACGACGACGTATCAACACGTTAACTCCATTTTTTAGTGGAATGAGTTTGAGACTCTTACTCATTCCATACCTCATGAATTCTCATCCCAAAATTTTCGTTCCAAGAATTTGAGACAACTAAATTCAGTTGTAGTCTTGTTAGAAACATGTCTGTCCCTCCGACCATTTCTCCCCATCACACATTTCTACACACAACTATGTCTCAAAAAAGCCTTACCTTCTTAAAACAAATAAAAACCGAAATAGGCAAAAAATACACAGCAATATTTTCTCATGCACCTTCAACAAGCCCCAACCTTCGGCAACGCCACCGGAATCTCATCCTCCTCACCCCATTTCCTTAAAAAAATGAACATCACCAACGTCAACGACAATAATAACAGCAGCATTGTCCTTCCGAGGATTAAGAACAATAGTACTACCACTCAAGCTTGTGCAGCGTGTAAGTATCAACGTAGAAAGTGCGAGCCTAATTGCATCCTTTCCCCTTATTTCCCTCATAATCGTCAAGCACAATTCTTAAATGCACATAAGTTATTTGGAGTGAGTAACATTACGAAGATTATACGAGACTTGAGTCCTGCAGATAAAGATCAGGCTATGAAGACTATTATTTTTCAATCTGATGTTCGGGCAAATGATCCTGTTGGTGGGTGTTATAGGATTATTAAGGATCTTCAGTTTATGATTGAGTGTTATCAAGCTGAGCTTGATTTGGTTATGCATCAACTTTCGATATGTAGAGCGCAACACGCTCAGGCTCAAGGTCAGAACCAAGTTCAGACGAAAGATCAACAAGAGGATCAATCAAATTCTCAACTGCAGTATTTACCATTTATGACATCAGATCAGGCTGCAAACAACTGCTCTGATCCTAATTCAAATGTTATCAATGCAGACCCTTTAAGTGCTTACAGCCCTTCTTCGTTACAATATAGTTACCATCAAAATCAACAAGAACAGTTGAGTTTACAGCTTGGAGGACTCATTAATAACCGAGGAGAAGAAGATAACTTCATTTTAGTAAATGAGAATGCTCGTTACGAAAGTAATGTTCAAGATGATTTAGTCAATGATAAATATCCTTGGGCACGACAAGATGAGCAGGAGCAAGAGAGAATGGTTAACTATTGTCTAAATGAGAATGAAGAAATTCAATGTACTAGTAAAGATAGTTTTGATCACAAGAAGGATATGCCGTCTTTCGAGAGAAGTACTACAAGCTTAACTTTGACGTCGAGGAAGATCATGAAGGTGGATCGAGGTATGTATATTGATATAGAAAAACTAATGCAAATATGTATTTACTTATTAATGTTACTCATCGATAATAATTCAGTACTTGACTTGGTTTTTCTAGTCATGATGGGACGATACTGAATGATGCCAAGAATTTGTGTACTCTTGAGGGGAGTAATGGTATGATTCAGGAAGAATATGAAAATGAAGAGGGTTCTGATGAATGGTTTCGCCTTACGAATAGTAAAAGGAGAAAGACTATGTAGAGAGTTTTTGGTTACACTTGCTTAGATGAGCATGTGTCATTTCTTAATTTGTGTTAGAGGAATGTCACACAGCATGTATCCTAGTGTGCAGAATTGAGCTGAGGGAAGTCTAGTGTGGACTATGGTCGAAGAACTTGACGCGTCGCCGTGGTGCTGGACTTTAGAGACAGATAGCCAGAGCAGAAGTAACAAAATAAAGTTCGTTTTCAGAGGAACTAGAGTTAGCTGATTTGGAGATGATGATGTTACTTGCACTCTCTGAGTTTAGTATCAAACTTCTATATTGATAGTTTCTGTTAACTAATGCCACTCAATTTAACCTCTGCTGCTAGCCTCATTTGTAATTTGACTGCACATTTTGCGTTTTGGGTGTTTTTGATTTTGCCGAGCACGAGAACAGATGAGACTCAACCAGCCAACATTTAGAAGAACACAAACATAACACACAGCAACGAGCATGTCTTTGATTAACTATTCAAAGTACCCACAGACATGACATTAGGTTCTAGACTAAGTTTTCAACTACTGCCCATCTTTTAGGCAGACTACATTGATTAAAATAAAGTCATTATGTCCACATAGCAAATGACAGAGAGGCCTAGTAGGATGATTTCAGCTTCTTTGCAAGGTTCTCCTTAACAACATGTTCAGGGATGGTTTCCTTCATAATCTTCGGGGTGGCGAAATGAAAGTCTGAAACAGAAACATTTTTTACGTCATTAGCCTCCAAGAATGCAGCTATTTCTGCAGGTCCTTTCACTCGCTTCCCAGTTGGTGTGACAAAGTAAGCATCAATTTTGGAGTAGTCCCTCCTGAGGACCAACTTTCTTTTAAAACCTTTAGGAGTCTTCGGGATATCAGGCTTGTCAATAACCCATGTTCGACTTGCATCATACTCAATATCAGCAGGGTCTTCGCAGCTGGTATTTTTCTTCCAGTTGCAGCAGAAAGGCTTCTCTGTCAATGTACTTCTAATTTCCTCAAACTGTTCTTCGGTTGGAATCAGTCTCCACTTAAAGCACTCTGCGCACTGAACACTGTATATGCCAATAGTCCTTTCATCAGATTGTTGCTGAGATTTCTGCCAAGAGACAATAGCAAAGAAAATACATTGCAGATTAGACTTTATACAGCATGAGCAAAAACACAAGGAAGAATCAGATCATCTCTATTAGTAGTCCAATTATTCACGAAATATAGTCGGAAAAAATGTGATAAGGAATCAGTCAATAAAAAGTTCGTGAACTTCAAGTGAGTAATGACAAATTAATAACACTAACATAAGGGAATACGTGAGACATTTTTAATTTTTGAAACACAGCACGAGGAAACAATTTCCTTTTACAGAAAACATAGGAAAATGGCTCCCTCATAGAAACCAGTTTTCTGTAAGAATAAGATAGACAGGAATGCAAGGGATCTCTATAACTGTAACGGAATTCCAAAGTACAGATTTCATACACGACAAACCAAACTTAGCCAAATGCATCACATTAGGTGTCTATTAAACAGACAACGACGAACCACACTTATTCTATAATTATTTGAGGACTTCATATATGTTAACAGTCAAATGTCTGCATACTATAAAAAATTGATCACCGAACCGCAGGGAAGGGAAGCAAACAGAAATAAATGAAAAGCAAGCAATTCACATTTCACAGCATAAGCATCACAATACATAACTCATAATGCAGCAGTACGGCCTCAAGTCAAGACTGGTATAATTGCTTCAAATCGATCTGTACGAATCTACAGTGTTGGAAATTCTTAATCGAGTGCAATGTCAACAATTAGAATACACATGCGCGACTTTCGACTAAACCCTAGAAATCAAAAAACCCTAGACAGGACTAATTTGTCATAAAAATGTATGAAAATCGAATAGACGGGAATAGGAGAAGACCTTAGCAGATGAGTTGACGAGAGGGGAGTCCTGCACGTTGGTCATCTCTATCTCCGCTTCGATCACTCCACTTCGCTTCTGCCTCTCGGTGTCTTTCTTGAGACTTTTTTTACAGTGGAATAAGGAATATTAAATAAATGATTTTATTCGGGGGTTATATTGGTAAATACCGTAAGATACGTGATTTGTTCAGAGGCTGATTTGATCGATTCAGTCGATTGAATTTAAATTCTAGAAGGCCGCAGATTCAGATATAGTGCTGCAGTAATATTTTGAAGCGAACTAAATTTTGATAAAAAAATTATTTAAATTATAATTAATATTATTGAAGTGACGTCGTTCGCAGCTGATTATTATTCATAAACTATTTTAGATGTAGTAGAAGAGTGTTACCACAACCACAAGTGAATAAATTCTGTTATAAAATCTTGAGCAAAATCATAACTGGAACAAAAAAGGCAGATTCTGCACAAGGCGATTTGGCCAATGACTTTCTAAGTTACAGACTCATATTGAACCAACGCTGTAGAGTATACCAACCAAACTAAATTCTTCGACATGATTTGCTCTTTTGACTCACTCTACAGTTTCTATTATGCTTCAACATTTGTTTGTACCAAGGTTAATTAGTTCCTGAAGAATATATCATATGACTACTGTTTAGTGTTGGTGCAGCTGATAAAATCCTGCTGGTTGTGGTGCTGGTTCAGCTGTTCCCATCGAATGAGTTTGCTGATTGTGTTGTGGGTGCACTGCTGGTTGAGGTGCAGGGATTGTCTGGACTGATGATGGGTGATGATAAACTCCACCGAAAGGTCCAAATCCGGTTGGTGTGGGTGGAAAAACCATGGGATGACCCTGACCTGTGGGGATGCTGTAATATGGATTGATATGCATGCCTGGAACAGTTCGACCGGTTCCAGCAATCCACTCACCAGAGCTCTCAGTCTGCAAACATGGCATAGGAAACAATTCAAGTTCCTCTTTAGTACAAACGTTTACCATCAACCTTTACACATTCAGTATTCTCTATTCACATACCAATTCAAAGGACGACATTGCGTACTACGTAGATTCCGTGAGAGCATAAAACAACAAATGTGACCAAAAAAATAACTTGTGGAAAGGAAAGCTTATATTGAAAATGACTAACCTGTTGCTCTATTGTGAGTGCACCATTCTCCTTTGCCTGAGTTGCACGATCATCATCTCCGACAACATTCCCAGGACTGACAGAGGGAGGGAGAGCATAAGGAAATGCATACGGATTATAGCCTGAAGGAACTCCGGTATAACTATCTGACCCTGCATTCAATCCTTGTTTCTGTTGCTGGTGAGGATATTTTATACCTCCAGCAGCTGGAGACGCAAAATACAAATTTGGCATCAAAGGTTGCTGAGGGAAGCCACCGTTTGCTACGTACTGTTGTACTTGCGGTAGAAATAACTGAGGGTGGTAGTGGCCGTATGGAAAGAAGTTTGGATGATATGTTTGCCTTAAAAAGTGACCGGGAGGAGGAGATGAAAGTGTGTCGTGTGTGGCTCCGGAGGGTTGAAGTTGAGTATTGCCGTTTCGGTCTACTCCAGATGTTGATGGCGTTGAGTATTGCTGTTTCAAGGAAATTTTTAATATTAATCTTCAAATACATCTGAAATAGGTGGAGATAAATCAGTATACAGTACGTAAATATATTACCTGGGGTTCTGCGCTATCATGTGCTTGAAACTGAGGTTTAGGAGCATAACCAAAATTTTGATTTGATGGATGGTAGGCAATGTCAGGTCCTCCATTATGCACCAGGCTCTCGTCTTCGGGGTCATCAATTTTGATAACTACATCAGATGAGGCATGCTCAAAAATAAGAGGGGTATTATTCGATAAAGGGAGCTGAGACTGGATATTGTGTGTGTTCTCTATTTCTTGAGCATCTTTGACAGTCGAAGGCATACTTCCATTGCTGTTATAAGTATATAAAATATCAATAATGTGTGCATTATGTCAGAGAAACAAGAAATAACATTCACACTCTAAGTTCAAGAATTACCTTTCAATAGCTGGTTTGGTAATTGTATTCACAAGGTAGGAGTCATCGGGTGGTATTAGCATATCAGTGCTCACTGAACGGTCCTGACTTGCATGTTTAACATCAAGTGGCCAACTATTACAAAAGCTTCCAAATGTGAGCTTCTTTTTGTACGCTTCAGGAACATGAAGATGCTCGGGAAATAAAACATGACCATCGGTCGCATCAGATACGACGAGTTTTGATGTCTCTTCCTTCAAAACAGAGATATCAACTTCTGATATGGGCTGTTTTTCAGCAGAAACAGCTGTGTCATTAGTAGCAACACCTGTGAACACAAATCATTTGAAGTAAAAAAAACCTAAGTGAAAACAGCCCAAGTCTTTCACCTAAGTTTAGAATAATTCTTCTTCACAGTGATTATACCTCAAATGTCTATAAATAAATAACAGCCAGTTTCCACATCAAATCTTAGAGACTAACAATAATGAAACACTATTTGATGTCAAAAATCGGATCTAGAGACTGCTTGAATGTGTGTGACATTATCAGTCATAAGCAGATCTATTCAGAAATCCATTAAATAAATTTGTGGAGTAAATGCAGTCGCATGTTTAAGTGTGCAAGTTTTACCTTAACTAAAGTACTATACTAAATCAACATCAATATGTGACAACTGAAACTCGAACAAAAATAAAGCTATAACTAAGAAATAAATGTTGTTGGTTGATAGGAAAGGAACACCCTCTTTGTAGGAAAATTATAACATCACATGCATATAAAGTTTGACTATAGGAAAAGTACCTTTAGCTTGACAAGTTTGACCATTGCTGTTAAGGGCAGTCGGCTGGCTCTTGGCAGTGTCAACAATTTCAGTATGAGGGACACCATTCTGAATTTCATCAACGGACCGATCGGTATTCCCATTGGACATTGCACGATGATTTTCATGGACTGAGTTGCCAAAAGCAATCACTTCGATATCAACAGTCTCAGTAGACATGGAAGCCAAAGGGTGGAGCTGGACAGCTGCAGAGACAACGTGATTTTTGATTGATGAATCTTTTTCCTGTTTCGCAGAAATCCTGGCAGGTGTGTATTTCAGGGCTGATGGTTTATCACCATCAGCTGGCACATACGACTCATCAGCTTTCAAATTTGCTTTGGGAGCCTCATCTTGGATACTTTTCTCGTTGGATTCTACACGAACCAATCTGCAACGAAATTGAAAGGTTATCAGCACTAATCCAAGCTCACATAAATTCACATATGAATGAAGGAACTAACTTTTCAAAAATTAGAGGCCTGATATTGACAACATAAGTATACTATTTACTAACCTTGAACTTTCGGGCGCAACTTTATATTCTGATTTATAACCCTTAGACACATTGGCAAATCCATTTTCCTTGCTACCTACAAAGTTCCCTCTTGCACTAGCTGTCACAACAACTATGAGAGACCAATAGCAGATCAGCGACCAAAACTAGTTGCAAGTGAATGACTGTTATGAAATGCAGAACCAGGTCCACAAAAATTTAAATCAGGAAATGCTCACACATTAGTAAACATCAAAAGAGTGATGCAGTGCCTAGAAAACAAACAGCATCACTTACTAGCCATGATTGATACTTGCATCATACTGGACTTATCAATTATATCAAACAAAATTTGATAACTCCAGTACTTAAAAAGCAAATTCACAGCGTACATAGCCACTAGTCAGGCTTACTCATGACAGAATGGGCCAAGACTATCAAGAACTTGAACAACATCACGACACAGACATTGCTGACAGTTGATATAATTTTTACATTGTGAAAGCTAATGCACAAAAGAAAGAAGTTACTCTGTGACGTATTCTGCGAGTGGAAATTGCCACCTCCAACTTTGGCTCCCCTGCCAACCCTAGCCCCACGCTGTTTCCCAGGAATTTCAGCTGCTTTAACTACCACATTCTGCAAACAATACATGATAAGGTTGGAGAATCTTTTACGTCGGTGGTGGAAAGATATATAAACTTAGTGTCAACAAAAATTTCCAATAACCAACACCACTTTCTAAAACATGTGAGTTTTACGTCGCCAACACATAATATTAAATATCAACCACAAACTGACCAACGTAACAGCAAATGGTATCGGCAGACGATTACAGTAAACAGCTAAAATACTCCAGTAAAAGTCTCACCTCCTTACGCTTTCCATGTTTCTTCTTGACCTCATGAAAGGTATCTGCAGACGATTACAAAGTGACAATAACACCCAATAAATTATCCAAAATCAAAACTATGCAGCATGTACTCGTGTATCTAACTTCGTTTAGTAAGCAGCTATTGGAACACCGGAGCTACTTACAAAGTGCAATGAAAGCCATAACCAGCCCCTATTCAATTACTTAACCCACATCCACTAATATACTTCAGGCTACAGATTGTATCAATTCTGAATCAATAAAAGTTTATTTAGATAGAGTCAATCTCTATTTCAGGAGTAAATAGAAATACCACATTGTATACATCAATCTAGAGTCTAAACCCAAAGTAACTTAATGATCTAAATCAATTAAAAATCAGCTAATTTCATAAATCCAAGCATCAATCTCGAACCGAGAACCCTAATAACAAAAGAATGTGCAAACTTTATCCGTGAAATTACA
Organism: Sedum album; assembly: GCA_006409495.1. NCBI lineage: Eukaryota > Viridiplantae > Streptophyta > Magnoliopsida > Saxifragales > Crassulaceae > Sedum > Sedum album. The sequence goes on from QZGG01000948.1 coordinate 43,920, forward strand.
CAAGTGGCAACGTACCTAAATGAAGCAATCTCTGAGCAGTCTCATTAGGATCCATAGAGCACTCCTTGAGCATAGCAAAAATATCCTCATCACTATGCTCACCAGCAATCTCTCTAATATCCTGAATCGTCTTCTTCAAACCACCCGCAATCGAAACCCTAGCTCCGCCGCCACCACTCATTTTTACACCCAAACACACCAAAATAACGCAATTCGGGATTCAAAAAAACCCTCAATTGCAAGGCTTTACCAAACTTCAGAGAACAAATCAAACCCTATTTAGCAAGTACACCAAAATTGAAATGAGGGATAGATCGGCGAGATGGGTACGAATGGATTTCGAAAGGGATTTGGAAAGTTTCAATTTTTGAGAAAATGGAGGGGAAAAGGCAGTGAAGAGGAGGAGAGAGAAAGAGGGAAGAGAGTGCTTTCTTTCTAAGACTCCATTGCCGTCGCCACAAGCTCTTCCAAATTTCTTTGATTTTCTTTTTCCTTATTTGTTTAAATGTAATAAAATAAAATAAAATTGTCATGACAACTTTTAATTCAAACCTTTTGCATTACTTTTGAATTTAAAATAGATTGAATATACTTGTAAATGATGCATAAAATTAGAAAAATGAAGAAAAAAACATAATTTGATCATTAGGATTTATTTATAGTTACTAATATCTTGAGGTAGATTCATATAATTATTAGAATTATAATATTGATTGGATTAAATTGAAAATTTATTAACAAATTATATTACTGATTAGGCTGTATATTTGTGCTTGAGATGGTGTGAGTTCATATTTCAAAAATAGAAATTAAATAACTTAATTGACAATAAGTATTGATAAATTGGAAAATATAAACATCAAACAAACATTTATAAATTCATGACATGAAATAAACACTATCCACAGAAATCAAACAAACCAACTTAAGAACATCTGCCCAACATTTGGACATGTAGAAATACTTGAAACATTTTTTGCAGACAAATAATCCAAACTTCCTTAGGATCAGAACACAGGGCAACCTTTAACCACCACGCCCGGAGCTGTCGGACACTTCGCCAATTTACAGTAGTCATCGCCATTCTGCCCCCACCACATCGGTCCAGTGATTTCATACGAACCTAGAGCAAAGTACAGGACAATGCCCATAAAAGCTAGACCGGCATCCAATGCCGCGGACAGAACGTAATTGTTCCTAGCCCACCACGCCTTGTGCTTCCGGTAGACGTATAAGTTGAAGAATAATCCGACTGTCAACCAAGTTATGTAACTTGCTGATCGTGCCGGTGGCATAGCACCAGTTGCTCCTAAAATGAGTGGCATGTTGATCAATGGAATCCATTTTTTCTCCGGATATTTACGTGCTGCAAAGTAGACAGGGAACGGAGCCAGCGCGCCGATTAGGAAAAACCAGTTTAGTTCAGGGTATACTCCTAGTTTTGTGAACATTCTTGCTGGACCGATAACTCCCCATATGATTGATGCATTGTAGAAAACATCATCTCCCGGACAAGTCCATGGCGATGACTCTGGGAGATTTTCCGGATCACAAATATTTTCAATGCCAGTGAGCAACCACCACGCTGTAGCGAAGTATACAAGAGTTGACACTACAGTTCCCACAAGCTACAAAATTCATACCCATGTTTTCAGATTAAGTCAAATACTCAGAAACATTCGAAAGTCGAAAAATCGGAAGTTATAAAAATTTGAGCATTTGAGCATTTGAGCATTTGAGCATTTGAGCATTTGAGCATTTGAGCATTTGAGCATTGAGCATTTGAGCATTTGAGCATTTGAGCATTTGAGCATTTGAGCATTTGAGCATTTGAGCATTTGAGCATTTGAGAACTGAGAATATTTACCTGACAAACGAACATCGCAACGGGCGGAATTTTCATGTATGCACCGAGTTTGAAGTCGGAAAGGAAAGACTGAGCTTGAGCCATACTGATGTAGCCATAGGTTTTGAAGCAGACATTAGCCAAAGGCTTACCGGGATAAATGTAACCTATGATCAGCTCAGTGATGACATTCAAGCCAACTCCCTGCGCGAAAAAAACAGAAATTTAAGATTAGGAAATTCTCATCTTGAAAAAAATCAGTGAAGTTTTCTTACCTGATTTGTTGTGGCTATAATGATTCCAATGGGAAGTGTGAAAAATAGCGCTAACGCGCACGCCATTATCAATCCCCACCAAGGAAGTTGAAGCTGTTTGCCAAATCCTTCTAGCGCGACAATAGCAAGACAAAAGACCAGAACAAGTAGAATGTGGAACCACCATTGTGGAACTTCCTTGTAGTTCCTCTTCATAATTCTTGTGTGGACATCTTCATGGGATTTGTCGGTACGAGACTTTTTCCACATTGTCCAAATTTCCCTGCATCAAATAAGTTCTAAGCATCAATGCTGGTGAAATTGAAGTATTGGTATATCTTGTCTGAAATGTTAAGTACTTACTTTCCGTAAAATAGTCCAACATGAGATACTGTGGCAGTCAGTGTAGCAAATCCCAGTCCGTAAGTGAAGGCGAAGAAGCAACTCAGGTAAAGCTTGCTGTATCCGTCATAAGCAGCATTGTCAATGGTAAAGGTTTTATCATCCAAGATACGAGAAATGTTGAAACTTTTGCCGGTATAGTCGAAAGTATGCGAAGTAATGATAGGGAACTTCTTGGCATCGTAAGCATTGGACCAGTACGCGATAGGCGTAACGATATAGACAGTTAAAACAAAGCCAACGAGAACATTAAGCATCGAAAAGGCAGGAGTGGCTAACGGAGTTCCGAGGAATGAAACAACAGTAGACCAATCTAGTCCGAATGAGCCAATACCAAGACCATATACACCTGAGCCTATCTGTTGTGCAGTGACTGAGTTCTTCCAGATTAAACATACAACTGAAATGTATGAAAGTGCAGGAAAGAAGTATCCGGGGAAAATGTAGTAGACGAAACTGCAAGTAGCGACTAGGAAGAAAAATTGCAGCCTTGTTAGTCCACCTTTAGGCCTCTTCTCATCATCATGCAATGCCCTGCACATTTAAACTCAATGGATGATCAATAAACGCATTCATTCGGTATTCTTAGAGATCGTTCTTAGAGAACTCGATCGAAAAGGGTACCTGAAAAGGGAGACATTGATGAGATTTGAAGGCCACCACATGTAAGCCGAATCAACAAGATACTTCTAAACAAACCAGCCCATCCATACCCAAGCATTTGAGTAGTCAAGCCAAGCAATAACCCGGCCAGCCAATGCAACTTCTTATGATAAAAGGCCTTCACAATAGTCACAATGTGTAACGAATAAACTCCGCCTGCGCCGGAGGTGGCGAAGATGGTGATACACACATGTTCCTTCATAGTAAAAGGACCGGGATTCAGTGAAAAGGTCCATTTAAAGAACTTGTATTTTTTGGTAGGGAGGTATTTGGCCATCAATCTTCCAATTGGGAGGACTAGAAGCTGAGCTGAAACTGTTGATAAACTTAATGGATTTGTTCTGTAGTTGAAAAACTGGTTGACAAAAGCTAAGATTGAACATGTCATTAAACCAAGCACCCATGTTCTGAATGTTAAAACAGGTATTGTTGGATCATCTGTTATTGGCACTGTTAGCCTGACCTCTTCTATGGGACAATCATTGATTTCTTCATCACCTGAACATCATAAAAAACATGACATCAAGTACTCGTTATGCATGAAAACTCAGACAATAAATAGACAAATTTTGACAAATCCATTCATTCTGATATGACAAAAACATGAACAAAAAATGTACGTTACAAATGCAGACCTTTAAGGGCAGTGTGAGAAGAATCAACATGGAGGGCATCAACATGTTTCATATGATTATCCCCAGACATTTCCAACCTCAAACCAAAACAAGATTTTGAGGGCAGAGAAAAATGTTGAAAAGAAGAGAATCAGGCTAAGAGCCAACAAAGAAACTCAGTTGGAAAATGGGTATTTATATAAAAAAGATGCACTTCTTCCTCTCCTATTTTCAATCTTGACTGTTGACTTGCAACTGAATTGTAAAGACATAAATAGGCATTGAAATGTATTTATTATTAGAGATATTGAATTGACTTATTAGGAGAAGATTCTTGAGGTGTAGATGGAGCTGGAGGGTTGGAATCTGAATCTTTCATTCTATAAATGGATTGGATTTATTTTTACAACTGTGAGACATTTATTGGTATCAGAAATGAATTTAAATGATATTCCTGGAAATGTTCATCCAGTGAATTTTTGATTTTTGTCACCATAAATAGAACATAGTGAACAGATTTTGAGAGATTTGTTTTTTGATCATCCCAATTCCTGCCTTTTTTGTGTATGTAAACTAAATCAGTTTTGTGATTACATGACATATTTGCTGTGTTTGTATTTAGTGTTTACAGTTGGTTTATGGGAATGGAATCCAAAATCACAGAGCCACAAATGGAGGAATATAATTAAAAAGGGAAAAAACAGCACTGCCATATCATATCATTCTGAAAATGTATCACATGACCCTAGAAAAGTATTAATGAGTCACAAATTTGAGAAATAATGTGTTTAGAGCGACTCTCAAAATAAATACATATACAATAAAAATCCTCGAGAAATGTCATTTATCACAAATACAGTCTCAAGTTTTAGTACATGTTACTTTCTTCAATAGTCGTCATGATATCACTGCTTATGATTTACTAAACTCTAATTTAAAATGATACAAAAATATACAAATTTTCAGAGTAATGCATTCAGGTATGAGTCAATTTATTAAAATAGTAATGCATTCTTATAATTTAATAAAAACAATTATATATGAGTACATAAAATAATTACATATGACTCTATATGAGGACATGAATTAAAAAATAATAATGGAAAAACGTTGATGAAACAACATGTGGTCGTAAAAGGTTGTAAATCATAGATATCAATACTGTTAGAATAAGGGAAACATGTAGGGTACATGTTGGACTTAAGAAAACATGAAGGACCAAGCTTGAGCAGTAAGTTCCTAAAGATATTCAAGATTTCCTAAAGAAATCAAATCTTGATTATCTACTTACCTAAACCAACTTTAGCTAGGCCAACATAGATTTCCTAAGACTTGTATAAATACCCTACTTGTGTACTCTTGTATTAAATATACAATCAATACTCTTTTCTCAACTCTTCTTTGTTTACTTCCTTACTTGTCATTCTTCCAGACTCTACAAACTCAATATACTCTGAATTCTTTCATGGTATCAGGAGCAAGATCCTAAACAACTTCCGCACATAAAAAAATCAATTTTTTTTTCCACAAACTCTCATCATGGATACTCGAGTTGTGGCAATACCAGTGGTCCTTAAGGGGCCTAATTATGTTCTATGGTCTAGAATGGCCAGAGTTACCTTGGGGAGTAAGGGGTTATGTTCTCATCTTGAGGGTGATAAAGCCCCCACAATTACTACCAAGGGAGATGATGGGAAACCTGTCACAAGATGTGATGAAGAGAAGTGGCTACAAGAGGACTTATTGGTGATGACCATACTACAAGCCTCTTTGGATGTGTCAATCCTTGAAGCCTACTCTTTTTGTGTGAATGCCAAAGCCCTGTGGGAGACACTTGAGAAGGTTTATGGCAACACAAGCAACCTGAGCCGTGTGTTTGAGGTCAAGAGGGCACTCAACACCCTAAGCCAAGATAATATGGAGTTCACAAAGCACTTTGGGAGGTTCAACACACTATGGGCAGAATTGGAGACATTGAGACCTCAGACTATTGATCCTGCAATCCTCAACAAAAGAAGGGAAGAAGATAAGGTGTTTGGGTTGCTGCAAACCCTAGATCACTCATACAAAGACCTTGTCAAACACATTCTAAGGGCAGACAAGCTCCCCTCCCTGGAAGAAGTGTGTGCACAAATTCAGAAGGAGCAAGGCTCCACTTATCTTTTTGAAGGGAAGAAGGAGTTAAGTGTGGCTCATAGAGTTGTGGATGAAAAGGCTAACCAGGTGGTTAACAAAGTTGATGAGAGGAAGAGTTTGATGTGTGATCACTGCAAAAAAAGAGGCCATTTAAAAGACAAGTGTTGGATTCTACACCCTCACTTGAAACCTGCCAAATTCAAGCAACCACAAGCCAATAAAGCTAATGAGGACTCAACCGGACCTAAGGAGGATCAATACTTGAAGAAATCAGACCTACATACTCTCCTCCATGCCTTTAAGGAGAGCATGGGTAAGTCCAATGGTATGTCTCTCTTTGCTTCTAATAAATCTGATTATTGTATAGTCGACTCTGGTGCTTCACATCATATGATTTCGAACTCCAAACTAATCAAAGATATTCAACCAACAAAAGGACATGTAGAAATTGCTAATGGTGACCGTGTGCCTATTAAAGGATTAGGTATTGTTAGATTGTTTAATAAGGACTCTAAAGCTTACTTCATGCCTGATTTTACATCTAACCTCTTATCTGTCAAAAGAATTGCTACTGATCTTAATTGTTGGGTGATGTTTGGTCCTAATGAGCTTCGATTTCAGGATATTAAGACCGGTGCTCTTCTAGGTGAAGGTGTTTCCAAAGAAGGCCTCTATTTCCTTGACAACTTAGCTAGTTCCTATGTTTCTTTGCATGATGAATCTTTTACTTTCAATTCAGAAGTATCTAATGCGAATAATGAAATTTGGCATGCTAGATTGGGGCATCCTCATCCGAGGGCATTAAATTTGTTGTTTCCTGATATTAAACTTAAACATGATGAATGTGAAGCATGTATATTAGGTAAACATCACAAATCAGTATTTCCAACTTCTAAAACATCATATGAAAACTGTTTTGACCTAGTACACTCGGATATATGGACTGCCCCTTGCATATCTAGGGATAACCATAAGTACTTTGTTACATTCATAGATGAAAAGTCAAAATATACTTGGTTAACCCTATTACCTTCTAAGGATAGAGTACTAGATGCCTTCATTAATTTTCAGAATTATGTTACTAACCACTTCAATGCGAAGATCAAAACATTTAGAACAGATAATGGAGGAGAATACATGAGCAACGCATTCAAGCAACACCTAGCCAAGAATGGGATTGATCACCAAACGAGCTGCCCTTATACACCTCAACAGAATGGAGTGGCTGAAAGAAAGAATAGACATCTTATGGAGGTGGCACGGTCCATGATGTTTCACACTAATATGCCTAAGAGGTTTTGGGGGGATGCTGTTATGACAGCTTGCTACTTGATCAACAGAATTCCAACCAAAGTCCTCAATGACATATCTCCATATGAGGTACTAAACAAAACCAAACCTTCCATTAATCATCTAAAGGTTTTTGGGTGCCTTTGTTTTGTGTTAGTTCCAGGTGAGCTTCGAACTAAGCTGGATGAGAAAAGCACAAGGGCTGTGTTCATTGGATATTCTGCCACCCAAAAAGGATACAAGTGCTATGATCCTGTTTTCAAGAAAGGTCTTGGTATCCAGGATTGAAGTTCATGGAATCCAAAGCTTACTTTGACAAGGCAGGATGGGAGGAAGTGAAAGATATCTCAAACTCTCCATCAGACAAAGTTGCAGCCTTGAGAAGGATCATTGACAACTTCATCACCACACCTTCGGTCCCTAGCACATCTCCTTGTGTTCCCCATCCTGATCATGAGGGGGGAATACAGGATGATGCACATGATGAATCTGATGAAGATTCAACCACAACTCCTCAAGAAGTTGACTCATCAAGTCATGATCAGGAAGAGAACCAGGAGAGTTCAGATTCTGTGAATGAAGAAGATGAAGATCAAACTCAGAATGATCAAGAGGAGAATGAAGAAGAAGCTGATCAAGGACAAACACACCCTGCTGATCAAGAACCAGAATCAATTCAAGCTGAGCAAACACAAACTCTAAGAAGAAGCACTAGGCTGAGGAAGTCTCCATCAAACTGGAAGATATTTTATAATGGTACTGCTGTTGCTTATCCTATTCAGTCTGTTTGTTCTTTGGATGGGTTCCCAAAGGATCACCGAAGCTTCATCAGCAAGTTGACGAAGGGGAAGTCCCTAAGACCTATGAAGAGGCCAAAGACCACAAGGAATGGATGGCTGCAATTCAAGAAGAGACCAAAGCCATGGAGAGGAATGGAACTTGGTATGAATCTGATCTTCCCAAAGGTAAGAAGGCCGTGACCAGCAGATGGGTATTCACCATCAAATACAAGAGTGATGGACAGATTGAGAGGTACAAGGCAAGGTTAGTGGCAAGAGGATTCACTCAAACATATGGGGAAGACTACCTTGACACTTTTGCACCTGTGGCCAAGCTCCATTCAGTTCGAGTCATCCTCTCAGTTGCTACAAACCTAGGATGGGATCTATGGCAGATGGATGTCAAGAATGCATTCCTACAAGGTGAGCTTGAAGAAGAAGTCTATATGCATCCTCCACCAGGGCTTGAAAGCACGGTCAAACCAGGTAAGGTTCTTAGGCTTAAGAAAGCTATCTATGGTCTAAAGCAATCACCAAGGGCATGGTACCACAAGCTGAGCACAACTCTCATCAAAAGAGGATTCCACAAATCTCAAGCTGATCATACACTCTTCACCCTCACTACGCCATCAGGTATAGTTGTGATCCTTGTGTATGTTGATGATATCATCATCACAGGAGATGACAAACAAGGTATACTCGAAACTAAAACTTTTCTCAATTCGGTTTTTGATATTAAAGACTTGGGTGAACTAAAGTACTTTCTTGGTATTGAGATGTGCAACTCGAAAGAGGGGTTATTCTTATCACAAAGGAAGTACACACTTGATCTTTTGTGTGAAGCAGGAAAGCTTGGAGTGAAACCAGCAAAGACTCCACTTGAGGAAGGATACAAAGTCATACGTGAGGGGGAGATTGAAGAAAAGCCCTTTGAGGATGAAAAGCTGTACAGAAGGATGGTTGGTAAGTTGATTTATTTAACTATCACAAGACCTGATATATGCTTTTCCGTGAATCAGGTTAGCCAGCATATGCAAACACCAAAGATGCACCATTGGCACATGGTAGAGAGGATTTTGAAGTACCTCAAAGGCACGGCTGGTCAAGGAATCTGGATGGGAAGGAATGGCAACACCGATGTGGTAGGTTATTGTGATGCAGATTGGGCAGGAGATAGGAATGATAGGAAATCAACCACAGGTTATTGCACCTTCATTGGAGGTAATCTCGTGACTTGGAGAAGCAAAAAACAGAAGGTGATCTCTTGTTCAAGCGCTGAGGCAGAGTATAGAGCCATGAGAAAGCTAACAAATGAGTTGATATGGATTAAAGCTCTCCTCAACGACCTAGGCATCAAGATCAACACACCCATCACTATGCATTGTGACAATCAGGCGGCCATCCATATTGCATCCAACTCAGTGTTTCATGAGAGAACAAAGCATATAGAAGTGGACTGCCACAAGGTGAGAGAGGCTGTAGAGCAAGGAGTGATTCAGCTGAGCTACACAAAAAGTGAGCATCAACTAGCAGACATCTTCACAAAGGCTGCTAGTAGCAAGGTGTGTGAGTTCATCCATTCAAGGCTTGGACTCACAAGTGTCATCCCTTAGACATAACCCTGGCCGAAGGTTCTTGTACTCTTTTTGTCCTAGGTATGGTTTTATCCCATGTGGTTTTCCATACTTAGGTTTTTAATGAGGCAAGGGCTCTAGGGTCCAAGCTTGTCTAAATCCTTTAGTCAAGCTTGAGGGGGAGTGTTAGAATAAGGGAAACATGTAGGGTACATGTTGGACTTAAGAAAACATGAAGGACCAAGCTTGAGCAGTAAGTTCTTAAAGATATTCAAGATTTCCTAAAGAAATCAAATCTTGATTATCTACTTACCTAAACCAACTTTAGCTAGGCCAACATAGATTTCCTAAGACTTGTATAAATACCCTACTTGTGTACTCTTGTATTAAATATACAATCAATGCTCTTTTCTCAACTTTTCTTTGTTTACTTCCTTACTTGTCATTCTTCCAGACTCTACAAACTCAATATACTCTGAATTCTTTCAAATACTAGGTAAAAAATACCAAGTTTACGATGAAGAGAAATAAGTTATTTTAGTAAGTCGGAATGACTTAAACCGTTGATTTAATTAACTTGACAATTGAGAATAAATTTGTTTTTTTATAAAATATGGTGATTGTATTTGTAAAAAACACGTGTGGTCGTGATTGATAGTTATCAATATCAAGATTAGATGAATGGAAATCAACGGTTGAATTACGTCTCAGAAATTTTTTGATTGTCCTCAAACATAATTCATCAATACTATTTATTAAGTTTAGATATTCTTTGTCGATTTTTCTTGAAGTCATCTTCTACTTTTTTAAATTTGTGAATATTTGTCATGCGTCAACATGCATTTCTATTTACTCAAACATCAAAATAATATCGTTTGACGTTTTTTACTGTACTTAGTTAAATTGTTAAAGAAATGAATTAACAATCTGCTTTAGTTCTCTATTAATATCTCTTTACATAAAATCTATTTTCCATCGCGATTTCATCGATCCGGCGGTCACATGAGGATCAAACCAACTACTAATTAAAATAACATATGCACCCAACCCTCTCAAACATTCACAGATTTCAGAGATCTATGCAAACAGCTAGCTTCTGAAAAATGATTCAACTCAAGTAGAGAAGATGCACTAAATGAGCTGTCCATGTGATCCAACAAGATCCAAGATGCTCTCTTCAAAATATTAAGTATTTTATGGTGAGGTTATGAGGTCGGAATTTGTTTGTTTCAGGGTCAGTTGACACAGAAGTTGTGTGTAAAAACAGTGTGGGGAATCACTGACTGTTGGGATTTTGTGACTTACCTTCATTTCTTGTGACCTCAGTCAGTTTCACTTGTAGGCTTGTAGCCTTGTTTATGTTTTTTCTTTGTTTTTTATTGTCTAGTTTTCCTGTATTTTTCTGGTTTCATGTAATATTTCCTGATTAATATTTTCTGGAAGTATCTTTACAGTATTGTCTAGTTCGAGGTGGTCTCTTCTGAGACCCTTACTGTTGGGTGAGATCCTGAGACCCCATCATGGTCGTTGGTTGGGTTTGCTTTTGGGGTCCAGATTGTGCCACGTGGAGGTGAGAGAAATTCAAAATCGGAGGTGAAAGAAATTGCTGTTTTTGTTCTCTCACCTCTACGTGTCACAATCTGGATCCTAAAAGGAAACCCAACCAATGGTCATGATAGGGATCTCAGGGTCTCACCTCTTAATAGGATCTCAAAAGAGCACCCCTCTGTGTAGTTCTGCCTTCTCTCCTTATTCATATTAATTTTTTATTTTAATAACAAATCAGTCATATCTACTGTGATTTTTAAATCATCAATCTACACAAATTAGCAACATAAACCCTCAAATTAGGTTGAAATCAATCAATCAAATTGGAATGTCATCATGTTTTTTTAAGCACAATATCCAAATATAAAAGTTAAATGGAACACAATCATATGACAAATATCAAACTCAACCAATCAAAAAAAACATAAATCCACAAATATTGATAAAAATATTTTAAAAATATTGACTTGTGTCGCCATCTGCGTCTCCTGTTGGACTCCCACAACAAAACCTTTTCATCTTCTCTCTCCGCATTCCTCCATTTCCAGATGTAACACAAACACACACCCTTCTCCCTCTCCTCCACCTTTACCCTTTCGCTCTCACACTACTCCATCTTTCCCCTTTAAGCTCAAAACCCTAATCAAAAACTCATCTTTCAACTATCTGCGGCGCTTCCCAGGTATCCAGTTGCTTTGCCCTCTTTCCTTTCGTTTTTAACTTGATCTTGCTTTTCTCCAGATTTGCTTTCTGGGTTTTGTTCTTCAGACTCTGATTTTTTATTTTTGGCATGGGGGTCTTTTTATTGGGTGCGACTTTGCTTGGTCTCTTTGAGATCTGGTGTTGATTTATTTATGATAAATTATTTTTTCTACTGGTTGATCTGATTGCATTAGATTTGTTTGATTGGTTGGAATGATGCTTAGTGTACTCAATGAGCTTAGTTATTTTTAGGAGAAAAAAGAGGCATTTTTAGTATGGGAATTGCTTTGATTTTGTGGAATTAGTCTGATTAGGTGTGAAATGTAATAAGATTAGACAACATCAGCTTCGATGCTACCATTGTTGGAAGTGATGATTTTTGGATGACTATTTATTTGCTGTCTTAATAGGATTGTGCCTGGTTTTGGTATGTTATATGATCCCATGTGATATGTTGGATTTTTTGGGACTCATTCTTTGGTTTTTATGATTGCGGAATTGCATGCGTTTAACAGTGTCAATTTGGTAGTGTGGGTGATTGAGCGTAGCTGATGAATAGGTAAAATTGTTGACTTGATTTTATTTGATTGCAGCTTGTATAATGGCTTCGAGGTCAGCTAGAACTTCTCCTGATAAGCAAAGACGGATGGATGGAAGCTCTCGTAAACCGTCTCCTGTATTGGCTTCCAAGACTGGAAAATCAGAATTTGTAAGTCCCATGGCATTACCTAAAGCAGTGTCGCAGTTTACATCCGAGCAGCACGGTGTGAAAGTTAAGAAAAATGTAAATAGTGACCTAGTCGGATCTGTTAAATCATTAGCTGATGAGGTGGGAGAAAAGTTGGCTATTAGAGATATGAAAGAACCGTCATTCTTAGCAAATGGTGTGCACTCTTCTGGTGTTGGAAATGAACAAGAAAAGAAAATTACCGAAAATGGTATTAGCTTGGCTTCTGCTAAGGTTAGTGATGGTAATGGAAGCTTTGCAAAGACTAGTGGAAGTGCTAAAACTAGTGACCGCATTGACTTTGCAGAGAGTGGAAAGAGCAGCATATGTAGAGGAAGCACATGCAGTGACGTCAGTGATGAAAGTTCTTGTAGTAACTTAAGTAGTAGTATTAACAAGCCACATAAAGCCAATGACCACAAATGGGAGGCTATTCAGGCTGTTCGAGCTAAAGATGGAGTTTTGGGATTAAGCCACTTCAGGCTGTTAAAGAAGTTGGGATGTGGAGATATTGGAAGTGTCTATCTTTCAGAATTGAGTGGTACTAAATGCTTTTTTGCTATGAAAGTGATGGACAAGGGGTCGTTAGCTAGTCGTAAAAAGCTGCTTAGAGCTCAAACGGAGAGAGAAATTTTGCAATCTTTGGACCATCCTTTCCTTCCTAGTTTGTACACTCACTTTGAAACTGAAAAGTTTTCCTGCTTAGTGATGGAGTTTTGCCCTGGTGGTGATTTACATACTCTTCGTCAAAGACAACCCGGGAAGCACTTTTCAGAACAAGCAGTGAAGTATGATACGTTTCTCAAATCTACTTTATATATAGCACCTAATTTTTGATCTTTTTTACATAAACTCTTTAGCTCGTAGGAAATAGTAAGTTTGTTGCCTTAGGGCTTCGGACAGAGCATGCTTTGGTCGAAATCTTTAACAGATACCTAATTATAAATCCACAAATGTTTTCACATTTTTTTATATGCTAACTGTAATCTGATTGTTGAAATTTCTTTACTATAAATATAAGTGATTGAGGGAAATGGTAATTCGGCTAAATTGGTAATTTGGTATAATTATATTCAGCCTGCATTCCTAAATACACTTGTGACTTGTCTATTGATTTTATTATTTTCAACGAAAATACATCTTAGGTGTAAGTTTGTTCTTGAAGTCCGAATGCGTAATTTTAATTCCTGAAAGAATTGTATTGAGTATTGACTTTGAATCTTAGATGGTTACTTCTTCAAAATTTCTGCATGCAGGTTCTATGTGGCGGAAGTTCTACTAGCTCTTGAATACCTTCATATGCTCGGGATTATATACCGCGACCTCAAACCAGAAAATGTCCTTGTTCGGGAAGATGGGCACATCATGCTATCTGATTTTGACCTTTCTCTACGTTGTGCTGTCAGTCCAACGCTTGTGAAATCTGCAAATTTTTCTTTCGAGCCTCTTCGAAAGAATTCAGCGTACTGTGTTCAGCCCGCTTGCATGGAGCCAACATCATGCATAACTCCTTCCTGTGTAGCTCCGACAACATGCTTTGGCCCTCGCTTTTTTCAAGCAAGTCCAAGAAAGAAAGTAAGGCAAAGAATGAAATCAAAAACCAAGTGAGCCCAATGCCCGAGCTAATGGCAGAGCCGACAGGAGCAAGGTCAATGTCTTTTGTTGGGACTCACGAATACTTAGCGCCGGAAATTATCAAAGGCGAAGGACATGGAAGTGCAGTAGATTGGTGGACGTTTGGAATATTTCTGTACGAGTTATTATTTGGTAAAACCCCTTTCAAAGGATCAGGGAATCGCGCTACTTTATTTAATGTGGTTGGTCAGCCTCTAAGATTCCCCGAGTCACCTGTAGTAAGCTTTTCCGCCAGGGACCTCATCCGCGGCTTACTTGTTAAAGAGCCACAACACAGACTGGCATATAAACGAGGTGCCACTGAGATCAAACAACACCTTTCTTTGAAGGCGTTAACTGGGCTTTAATCCGCTGTGCAAGCCCTCCAGAAATTCCAAAGCCAGTAGACTTCGAGCGTTTAACAGTACCAGTTGCTTCCACTAGTGAGAAACCTGCATCAGTCCCTACTACTACACCCAGTTCCATTCCAAAGGCCTCTGATAATAACTATCTTGAATTCGATTTCTTCTAATTATTTCCTGCAGCTCCTTTTCCTTATTTTCTCTTCTTGCGAAGAGATGTGATCCTCTTCGCGCATTGTATGCAAATTTAGATACATGACGTTTGAATCAGGATTTCTTATATAAATCAATTGTTCTATCCTCTTCACAAAACCTTGCCACTAGATCAATAAGCCACAAAAAATTGGAAACATGGTCACAACGATTACAACAGAAATGTTCTAAACCAGTTCTAAACATGAAACATCTTATGTCCCAGAAGATGTCCTTGTCTGGTTTCTCAACTCTAACAATTCAATGCCAACAAGTCAACAACTGGCATGTCAAGAACATTAATTTACTTAGTCCACAACTGCTGAACTAGTATTTATTCAACAACTAAAAGAATGCCAAGACATGTGTTACTTGGAACTATTAAACACTTATCAAACTCAATGACTAAGTTTAGTTAAAAGTCAATGATCATATATGTGGCCTAAACGTGTTGCTTTCCACTACTTGTAGATAAATCTATGAAAGGAAATAGCAGCATCTGATTCAGAATAATCTCTTCTTATTTTACTAAAATAAGTACAAAACCTTTTATGTTTTTATAGATTCCCAACAGCAGGTTTGGCTTGTTTATCATCCACTTTTTTGCACTGCAGGTTTACCTCAAAGTTGCACGCTTTGCTTCATCTTCTAAGCTATGACGGCCAGGGCCAACCGAGATGCAGTTATGAAACTTGCGTCGTTGATGGACTCTGGTAAGCTGCGTTGTGATCTAAATGGTATTTAGTTTCTTGCTTTTTGTTTCTGATTTTCTGATTTTGAACTTTTTTGTATTTTTTGTTGGTGAAGTGGATGGACCATTGAAGAAGACATTTGAGGTTTTTTCCAGCTTCTTTTTTAGTATTTGGAATTTGATCTGTCAATGACTTCTGTCTGTTTTTTCATGAGTAATGTTTTATGTTCAGAACATACATCAAGGATATAGATATGAGGCTCTTGTACGGTTTCTGAAGGCTCGAGATTGGAATGTCGCGAAAGCTCATAAAATGGTATTCTCTGTTATTTGACTTGGCTTCAGTTTCCATTCCAACAGCTTCATAAGCTTCAAGTATTTAACCATATGCCAATTTTTTTTTTACATTTTACAGTTATGTGACTGCTTAAACTGGAGGATACAAAGTGAAATCGACCTTATATTGGCCGTAAGTCCCAACACGATCAGTTCTACTCCTTGGAGCATATGCTAGACACTCCGGTTTTCATGGTACTTACTAATCTTTTTTTAAACCTGCAGAAACCAATAACACCTACTGAGTTATATAGAGACATTAGGAATTCACAACTTATAGGAATGTCTGGCTACTCGAGAGAGGTACACCGGCCACCCGAAATGTACCATTTTTGTGTGAATATTGAGCATCCTCATTGTTGTCTTTTTGTTTGCTCACTGCTGAAATATCCCAGGGACTTCCTGTCATCGCTATCGGTGTAGGACTGAGCGCATACGATAAAGCATCTGTAAGTACTTTTGTTTTAGGTCTCTTCTGTAGCCTTGTTTTCCTTCTTCCTCGTACTTTTATACCTAAAACATACTTGGATGTGCAGCATATTGACTATGTGCAGTCACACATTCAATTCAATGAGTATAGAGACCGAATAATACTGGTAAGGCTTTTTTGTTGTATGTTCTTCGTTCACTTTTCGAACTAACTTGTCGCGTAAACCTGACATGTAACAATGTCCCAGCCTTCTGCAATGATTAAACATGGAAGGTACATCGGTACTTGTATCAAAGTACTGGATATGACAGGATTGAAGCTTTCAGCATTGAATCAAATCAAGGTTATATCTATTCCAAGTATTCCATTTTTATCAAAAACATGTCGCGAAAAGAGAATAAATATGATTCTCAGGAGTATATAATTTTTCTATGCAGAAGCTCTTGAGGGATATAGCCACCATTGACGAGTTAAACTATCCTGAAAGAACTGATGCATATTACATTGTCAACGTACCTTATAGTTTTTCAGCCTGCTGGAAGGTTTATATTTCTGACATCCTACGCTACCAACCGATACAACAGTGCTTATGTTTTGTTGATGACCATTTTATTTCTTGTACAGATTGTCAGACCTCTTCTTCAAGAAAGAACGCGAAATAAGATTCAAGTTCTACAAGGTTCCGGAAAAGATGAACTGCTTCAGGTGAAAGTTCTTCACTGTCCTTTTTAATAATTAATCTACATTTACAGTGTACATATTTTTTTGTCATTTTTGGGCTAGAATTTTGTTTAGGCAGCAGACTTGGCACTTCATATTGATTTAAAAATGCTGATAGTTTTCAGTTCTTGACTGATAACTGTAACATTTTCAGATAATGGATTATGCTTCTTTGCCGCATTTTTGCAAACAACAGGGTTCTGGATACTCGGAACACCCTGCAACACGTGAAAACTGTTTTTCCTTGGAACATCCTTTTCATCAGCAGTTATACAGTTACATCAAGAACCAAGCATTAAGAATGAAATCAAGTGCACTTGTGAAGCAAGGATCATTTCAGATTACTATAGAATCTGATTTCCAGAAACATGGTAACTGATCCAAGTATACCTTACGTAGCAATACAACCTGATGTAAAATGCTCACAAATGATTTGAAGTAACTTCAAGCTAATATTAAGTTTGGACACTTGATACATTTTTTTTTTGCTATGTAAAAAGGAGACGCGAACTTCTGACAAGCACATCACAAATGTACAAAGACACCTACTTTGTTTGTTCCTAATAGTATCATTTCAGGTTTCAACCATTCACACTTTGAATAAGATCTCAAATGGATTTCCCCCCAGCGAGGAAGGAAGGAGAGCCACTATCAAGTGGCTCTTTTTTCTTTGAAACATGTTACTAAGAGATGGCAGGAGGGTTTTCTTTGAGACAGATGACGGGCGGGTTTCTAGCTTCCTGACCTCGACGAATTTATCAGGTTTTTCCTTTTGTACACTATAATGGTGGACTGGTGACGGTAATGATGGAATTTTAGCTTCAGATAAAATACGGGAAGCTGTTTCTGCGGCTTTTTTCTGCTCCCGTTCACGCCATTTCCGGAGCTCGCCTTCCACTGCTCTCTTAGCTGCTTCAGCCATTTCTGCCTTCTTTAAGGCATGAGTTGTCATAGCCTTCATGTCTTCGATCTCTTTTTTAGTTGATTCTAACTTCTTAAGGGCCTCATTTTCACTAGCCTTCACAGATTCGACTTGGGCTAATGCAGCCGCCACTTTCATGTTTGCGATGGTATCAGACTCGGCAACCTTTCGACTCAGGGAATCATACTCATCTTTTGAGATGGTAATATTAGTGGTTGGACTAGAGTCAGATGTGGAAGAACGAGCAGCTGAGGTTCTTTCAGATAATGCCTTGATCTGATCAAGGACATTAGCTTCGGCGGTTTTGGCTTCTTCAGCTTCTTGCAACGCAACTCTTAGCTTACTCTCAGCTTCTGCTAGCGCAAGCCTAGTGGATTCCGCTTGCTTCTTCAACTCCGCAGCTTTTAACTTCATCTCTTCGGCTTCTTTCTTTGCTTTTTCACTCTCAACTGATAGTTGTTTGAGAGTTAAAACCATGTCGTCAGCAGCTTCTCTGGCTTTAGATTCTTCTGCAATGCATGCTTCAAGGTCAGCTTTGGTCTTACAAAGCTGAATATTCAAACTCCCTGCTAAAGACTCCATTTCAGCTTCCTTATCCTTCATTTCCGCGTGCTCTTTCTTCACATTCTCAAGCTCCAACTTGAGGGATTCAAGCGAGTGTCTTAGACTGTGTTCCTCTTCCGCTACTTTCAACAAATAATCCTTTGCATTGTCCAGCTCAGACGTAACCACTTTAACTGATTCTAGTTCGGAAGTTTTTGCATTCTGCATCTCTGTTTGTAAAACTTTAATTTCATTATTCACACGAACAACCTCTGTATCTAAGCCTTTGGTGAGTGAATGTTTAAGCTCTTGCTTCAAGACTTGAAGATTGATAGTTGAATCTTCAATTTTGCTCTTATAAACCTGCTTTTGAGCATCCTTTTCCCCAAAAATTTTAGCATGTTCTTGCTGTGCGTGGATTATTGCTAACTTTGAACGTTCAATTGATTCCCTGGTAGCTGAAATCTCCTTGGAGAGCTCAAGAGATCTATCCATGTTTTCTTTGGCAGCATTCTCAGCTAACTCTGCTTGTTTAAGAGCAGTCATTTTCGCATCCAACGACGCATCACAATCCTGACGAAGTTTGATTAGTTCTTGTTTGGCACCATTAAGTTCGGATACTATAGCTAAGTAACTCGTCTTGGATGATTCCAGATCCTCGCTCCAGGAGCCCGGCATACTATCAGACCTGCTGAACTTCGTCCCCTCAAGCGTCTTCACATTATTCTTGGACTCTTCCGCAGCTTTAATGGCTAGCGCTTTCGATTCCCCTATAGTTGCAAGTTTGCAGTTTAGGTCCTTGACGGTTTTCTTAGCCAATTCAAGCTCAGAAAGCGCTTGAACTTTAGCTATTTCCACATTTGCAAGTTGCTCTCTTAGCTTGTGTAGCTCTTTCTGAGCAAGATGTAGTTGCGTCTCTTTGGCCAATACTCTCTGAAAAATCAAAAACTCATAAATTAGACCCTTGAAAAACTCAAATGTAGGAATTATTGCGGAATTTGACGAGTAGAAAGAATATAATACATCAGCAGAGTGTGGTTTTATCTTCCTGATAGCGTGCCTTTCTCCAGAAAATGCACCTTCCCCAAAGAGACTGACTGCGTCCTTAACAGATTGAAAAGGTGCACGGGTGTCTATCTCACCCACTCCCGCTTTAGGAGAGTCTGTTGCGTTTTGCCGATCTTTCGCAACCATGATATTCAATGTTTCTCACACCACCTAGTCAAACAAGACACAATGATGAAGTAACAGCAAAAAGCACGAGGAAATTTTAGGCACAAGAAAATCAGATTGTAAGAACTTTAATAGAGATAGTGAAACGCCAGCCAATCAGATATAATGAATTTCATAACTCAAACCGATCAAATACCACCAACAGAATCAAAATAATAAATAAAGCGAAGAAGCTGATATAACAAATTTAAGTTCGGATTTTTGTTACTAGTCATATGGATTAACTATGGAGAGTTGATAAATACATCGTTGCAATTACAAAAACGATGCACTAAATGTTTTCCACAAGTCATACACAGCCTGTTTAGTGCTTCTTCACTTCTCTGCAACAAAAGAGACATTGCGCACAAGATTGCAAAAGCAATGCATGTATACTACAGTTTACCAAATAAATGAAAACAATCCCATAACTTGTCAACTATCAAACTGAATGACAACCGCTAAGATGCTACTCCAATTAAAATAACTGACTAGCTGATATTGCACCCGGGAAAACTTCAAAGTTCAAACTAGCGCTATACTCATCTGCCACAGAAAGAATACTAGTGCTCTGACCAAAAGAACTAAGTTAAAAATAAAGCCATAATTTATACACACTGAAATTCAAATGAACTTCTTTGAGACAGTAGTAACATGATGAAAATATAAATCAATTTCTACTTTTGACATGGTTATCTTATCATAGCCAACTAACTAACTAACAGATCAGTGTGTATCAAGAAGCCATTTGACTTCAAGTTTATAGCTTGCCAACACCAAGCTTACAAGTAACAACAACATCCATTATAATCAATTTATCAATCCCAGATATGTCACATATATACAACTTCTGAATTCATAGATCAGCACAAAGTTTAAAAGAAACACACCACAACAATCAAAAGAGGTCAAAAAGTCAAACCTGACGACTGCGATGATGATTCTGGAGTGGAGTGTAAACCCTGATGATCAAAATCAATAAACCCTAGAAACCACCCAGACGACCAAATTCAAAACCCCAGAAGGCCTGACAAAAAATTTCAAATCAATCTAGACGAAAGACTCGAACTTTGAAGAAAAGGGTGTTCAGCAGAATCGCGGAATCGTTGAGTTTGGTGATAAAGAAAGGATCTTTGAAGAAACGAGTTGAAAGCAAAAGTAGGTTTGGTTTGGAAGAAGGAATAGGAACAGGTGGATGATATGAGCTTATTTGTTTAAGAGTGGTGGTGGGGCCATTTCCATCTACGCTCTTGCAACTGTTAACAAATCATCAGATGATGATGACAAAGAACATGGAGATCGGAATCAGAAATAGGAGTAGTAGATGGACGGATTTGAACTAGATTTTGGGAAGCAGAACAGTTGGATTTTTGAAAATGAAAGTCATAATGAGACTTCGAGAGAATGAGAATTAGAGATTGAATGATTGGGATTAGGATTTGGTGACACTAATAACATTTTGAAACCATGATTCTCAAGTAGTTTGGTGAATCCGATTTAGAAACCATGATGTTATGAAATAAGCTCTAACAAAATACAATCTTCATTTTCAAACTAATTATATTATTTTTTCCGATCATATTCGTAGAACTTTTGTTCTGTTTCCATCAGAAATTGACTATGAACTGACTTCAATAATGATATTTTTGGCTCGGTACTTTGATGGGTAAAGCTCGAGTAGTGCATTGTATATCACCATCATATATTCATATTTATATGAAAGATCAGATGTGAGTTGAATGGCATTAGCCTTTTACACTAATGATTTATCTTTATACTTTTTCTTAACAAGTATTCTCTATGTAGGATAAGGGAGAATACGTAATTATCTAAGACGGAATGTATAATTTGGTCATTAATTTAATTAATCTAACAACTGAAATAAAGTTGATTTTTAATTAAATAGACGATTAAATTTATAAATAATATTGTTATATATGTTTATTAAATCTCATCCGTCATGATTTGTGAATCATTTTCCAAATTTCATACTTTAATGAATTTTAATAAAAATTTATATATATTTTTTTCGATAGCGAAATTTATATTTTTAATCGGCTGGAATACTACCTTTCTACTATATTATGATTTTTATATTCGTGTTAATTTCAAATATTTTAATCATATAATTTATTTTTCACTATAATTTAATAAACAACATATAATACAATTTTATATTATTGTATTTGTAGTCAAATTTGGATAAAGGCAATATTTATTAGGGTTAATTTCAAAAAAGGATTCTGGACTATCGTCAATTTTATTTATAGTACCGGACTATCCGAATTGAGATAGTCTAACACTCTATTTGAAAATTAGGACCTTCATTTGAAAATTAGGATAGTCCGGACCTCAATTTAAAAATTGAAAAATTCCGGACCTCAGTTTGAAAATTCGGATAATCCGATATTCTAAATGAAATTGAATGATAGTCCAGAGTCCTTTCTAAAATTAACCCTATTTATTAGTTCCTCAAACCTGCGAGCTTCGCAAACAACAAAAACCAAATTATAAAAAACTTGATAAGACGAAGTGGGGTTGGCCTAGTGGTTAGGCATCCACTACCTGAGCCAACAGGTCTGGGGTAGGAGTGAATTCCTGTAATCCCTTTTTAAAAATAAATAAATAAATAAATAAATAAAAAACTTGATAATAAAAATTATTTTATTCTTAAGAAAACTAAAAAATAAAAATTGTTGAATTTCAGAGTTTTCACAGTTGTCTCTCACCCTAAACAAAACCCCATTTTCACATCGTCGAAGCTCCCTTCACTCAACGCCTTACACCGACCACCACCGCCTCTCCGTCGCCGAAGCGAGCGACTGCCGCTGCTGCATTTGCTGACGTCATCCTTTACTCCGATTTCCCGTACGATTCGCTTCGTTTTGGTACCATTCGCTTACATTTTAGGGTTTTAGATGTTAGGGTTTAAATGGTGGTAATCTGGTAGCCGGATCGGGTGTGTAAGGTATGTGTTGGAGTGGATTGCGTTGTTGTTGCTCGTCTTTGTTGGATTCACTGTGTTTTGAGAGTCGTTTAGTGTCGTGGTTGTGAGGTTTGGAGATTTAAAGTGTGGATTTGTGGTGGTTTAATTGTTTTAAGATGTGCATGTTGGTGGATGTTGCTAATGTGGTTGAACTAATGAGTTTTTGTGAGCAGTGAAGTGATTGCGGGCTTAGTTGTTTTCTGTTTTTGTGTTTGATTTAGGGTTTTGATTTTGGCTGTCATTGTAGGCTGTGATAGATTTTTACTTGTTTGGATGCTTTTCTGTTTGTTTGTGTAGTAAATCCTCTGTGTGATGCATATGTGCTTGTTAGGATTTTTACTAGATTTGATATACAAATGTTCAATCTGTTTAATTAAATGGTAGCTCAAAGTTTTGGACTCAGCTCAACGGTGATTTGTTCAACTTTCACTGTACTATCAGTTCGTAAATTCAGTGTTTGTGTGTTCTCTACCTGCTTAATGGCTTCTCAGTGCAAGCTCATTTTGATGTTGATAAGTTTATGATGGGGTTGATGCCTTATTTATGTATCTCGACTCGCATTGACCTTATTTTTGTATGTGCACTGTGATTATAACATAATTGTATGTGCACTGTGATTATAACATAATTGCATGTGCATCCTTGTATAAGGTTCCCCGATATGTCAGTATGGATGCTTAGTTCTTCGTCGTAGTATTTGACGCGCAGCTTCTAGGCTGTAACTTATATAGGTCCACAATGAAATTCTGGGGATGTTGTAATACTGGTCGCTGATCAATATTTTAATATAATTTATCTGTTTTTAGGTTTTGATGTGCTTTGTGTATCAAACTCTTTTCTCAGGTCTCATCTACCTTATTTCGATGGATGAAACATCTACAACTGCAATTTTAGATGCTGAAATTACTGGCATCCGATTTGGTCTGGCGAGTCATAAAGAAATTGTATGTCTTATTCATCATTGAGCTCTTAAAGTGAATAAATTTCGGTGAAAATATGTATGGCTGGTTCTTTTGGGATAATATTATATTCTTTGATTTCTCAGCGCACAGCATCTATCAGTGAATGTCCAATTACTCATGCGTCCCAGCTGAGTAACCCTTTTCTTGGGCTGCCATTAGAATTTGGGAAATGTGAAGCATGCGGTGCAGCAGAGCCTGACCAATGTGAAGGTGTGCAAGTATCTGCAGTTTCATTTCCAAATAAGATTTCTAGTCAAAATGGAAGATAGATGAAACATTATTTGTCAGCAATATAGCTTTTTTATTATAGCATATAACCTACTGAAGCTCAAACACGGTACTGATACACTTCATGCCAATTCAGGTCATTTTGGTTATATTGAATTGCCCACACCCATTTACCATTCTTGTCATATTGGTGAGTTGAAGCGGCTGCTAAGTTTGCTATGTTTGAAATGCTCAAAGCTAAAAAGCAGGAAGGTAATTTTTTACTCTACCTCTTGTTTTCATCTAGTTATCCTTTTCCATGCGTAAGTGGACATGATAGTTATTATGCTTGTGCTATATAATCGACATAATCACCCTCTTTTTTCGAGAGTAATATTTTCATCTTTGTATTGCACTGCCGAATACCAAGTAGAATGCAAGCAAATTGTTTTATAATATGTATAATACATGGATCATTACCTTGATGATTGACCTGTTATTCATAGCCGTTGTTTTTTGAGCGGGTACTATGTTTAAAGGGAACTATGTTTTTTCGCAACATGCACCATTGTAATTCAATAGATATTTGCAGTTTCAGCTCAGCAGCAGTAGCGTTGGTGACAGACTTTTATCTTCCTGTTGTGAGGTGAGCTTCCTGTTTTGTGACTATTTCTTAACAGCCTCCAGATTTCCCGTCACGTGAGAGATTAGCTATTTATAAATTGGTAAATTTACTGGAGAAACTGCTTTGGCATGTTCTTGATTTGGATGGCTATTAGCTTCCTAGAATAGACGCAAAGTATATTATAGATATGCGTATTATTTTTTATATACAACAGCTAGGATACTCCGTTGGCGTTGTATGTAAGATGTTTTGTTAGTTTAAATGATGTTAACAATGCTTTGCAAATTTTGGGTGTTAGACAGTTATAAGATGTCATGGTGCTTTCAGTCAACTATATAGTTAGTGTTACAAAATTGTAGATATATGACTTTACGTATAGGCCTTCAGCCTTCTTATTTCAGCTGTGTAAACACGTTGGACTTCGACTCTATTCTCTATTTCATTTTTGAGTGCATTCATTCATTATATGTCTTACAAAATTGTAGATGTATGACTTTAACACTCTTAAAGCAGATCATTCATTATTGCTACTAGTTGTAATCACCTCTGAACACTTAGATTATCTGCACAGACCTATACAATGTGTCAGATTATAGAAAAGAATAACTTCAGCGAATAAGCATAGAAGTTTGAATAGGTTCTTCTGATGAATATTTTAATACCTCCCAGGGTACATCTGGTTCACACGTGTCTAGCCTTCTACGTAATGCATATAGGCAATATGGGGATACCTTGCTTTAAGCAGGGGATGGACTAGGACAACAACTGAGCTAAAATATTTGTTTGTGTTTTTTCTGTGTTTTAAGTATCTTCTTTACGTGAGGTGATCAAAATTTATATTTGTTTTCATGTAACTTCACAGGAAGCTTCACAAATTACTATTAAGGAAATGAAAACAGGAGACGGTGCAATCTATCTGCAGCTGAAGGTTCCATCCAAAGGAAGATATCGTGAAGGAGTATGGAACTTTTTAGAGAAATATGGATACAGATTTAGTGATGGCTTCACTCGCACGCTACTTCCCGCTGAGGTCATTTTGAATAAATGCATGTCCTGATTATATAGTTAGATCATAGTTGAGGCCTTCAGTTAGCTTATCCTAAGTTTGTGTATATATACCTCTTTGGTCAGTATATTCTACTTGATTGTATAATGTGTGTTTTGTGTCTTGGTGGAGGTTCTGTTTGGTTGTTTTCACTGGTGGTGTGGCTGTTGTTGGCAGGTAGTCTTGTTTGCTTTTGAGTGCCTGGTTGCTTGTGTCTATATGGCTTCTTTGTGGTTGTTGTGGTCTTTCCTGGAGGGGAGTGTCCTTGTGGCTGGTTGCTTTGGTTGGCTGTCCCGAGTTTGGTCTGTCATTGCAGTCTTGCTAGTTGTTTGTCTCTGGTGTTGGCTGTGCTGGGTGTGTCGCTGAGTCTGTATCTAGTTTTTTTGCTAATGAAAGCTCCTTTCTCTCCAAAAAAAGTTTTAATTTGTCAGTGCATGTGAATTATGATCTGGTCTGTTTTCCTTGTTAAATATGCTCCGTGGTTCATAGATTATTTTTGTTCCATGTTTTTGACTTTCGCGATGAATGATTCTCATAGCCTGTTGACATTATTAGGCCTTGGGGATACTGAAAAACATTCACCCAGAGACAAAAAGAAAGCTTGCTGGGAAAGGTTACTTTCCGCAAGATGGATATATTATGAAGTATGTTCCAGTCCCACCGAATTGTTTATCAGTTCCGGATGTCTCTGATGGTGCTAGCGTTATGTCTTCGGTAAAATAAGACACCAAACAAACATCTCTGTTTCTGCTACTTGTGTGGTGTGCCATTTTATCTACTGAATCACCTTAATCATCTTACCAGGATCAATCGTCTAACTTGCTGAGGAAGATTCTAAAACAAGTAGAGGTGATCAAAAGTTCAAGGTCTGGCGTACCCAACTTTGAATCACATGAAGTGGAAGCGAATGATTTGCAACTGGCAGTCGAACATTACTTTCAAGTCCGTGGTACTGCTAAGGTATGATTTTCTATGTGCTTCTGCATTTTGTAAATTATAGAGATGCTATATATCTGATTTCCGGTAAACGAAAGTTCCAATTTTACTACCATCCTTGTGAATTGATTAACGATGTGCCCAATTTTTTTACCTGAGCTTAGTGGCTTGGTCAGTGTTTGCACCTCACATTTATTGTCAATGACAGCTCCTTTTATTGTGGAATATACTTTTTTGTTTCACATTTTGTTTCACATTTAAGTTTGATTTTTTATTGACTGCACTCACAGACGAATGCATGCTTGTCTCTGTCTTATTCAGCATGTCAGAACTGCGATTGCAAAGTTTTGTTTATGTTGGTGGCTGACCATGATTCATTAGTAGTTACTGTTACCATTCTTATAGAATGTTTTCTAATTTTCTTTTAATATCTTGCAGACATCTCATGAAAGAGATACCAGGTATGGGATAAGTAAGGAGTCAAATGACTCATCCACAAAAGCTTGGTTGGAGAAGATGAGGACACTTTTTATAAGAAAGGGATCGGGTTTCTCTTCGAGGAGTGTTATTACAGGGGATTCATATAGAGGTGTGAGTGAGATAGGTGTGCCAGCGGACATCGCCCAAAGAGTTACTATTGAGGAAAGGGTAAATGCCCACAACATAGAATATCTACAAGGGTTAGTTGACAGGAAGTTGTGCCTCACATATCGAGATGGTGACTCTACTTATTCGTTAAAGGAGGGTTCGAAGGGTCATACATATCTACGTCTTGATCAAATTGTGCATAGACGTATAATGGATGGTGATATTGTTTTTATCAACAGACCACCAACTACTCACAAACACTCCCTGCAGGCTTTATCAGTGTATGTGCATGATGATCACACTGTGAAAATCAACCCTCTCATATGTGGCCTTAAGTGCTGACTTTGATGGTGATTGTGTGCATCTATTTTACCCCCAGTCACTTCATGCCAAAGCTGAGGTGCTTGAGCTTTTCTCAGTGGACAAACAATTACCGAGCTCTCACACTGGCAGTCTAAATTTGCAGCTAGTCACTGATTCATTGCTATCTCTTAAGGTGTTAGTGAAGTCGACGAGTCTTAAGAAAGTGCAAGTCCAGCAACTAGCTATGTTTTTAGCATCTCCCTTACCCCAGCCTGCAATAGTCAAGGGACCATCTTCAGCACCCTTTTGGACTGCTCTGCAGATTCTGCAGAGTACCTTACCTGCCTCTTTCAACTCTGTTGGCGAGAGGCACCTGATTTCAAACAGTGAAATCTTGAACCTAGATCTTAATACAGATGTTCTATCATCGCTGTTTGGGGAAATTGTTGCATCGGTTTTCGCCGAGAAAGGTCCCAAGATTGTCCTTGAGTTCTTCAATCAGATTCAACCTATGCTAATGGAGTACCTTTTGGCTAAAGGTTTCAGTGTAAGTTTAGAAGATTTTTCAGTGCCAGAGACACTTACACAGCATATTCATAGGAATATTGATGAGACTTCAAAGTTGCTCATGGATATGAGGACTGTGAACAATGAACTCCAAGAAATTCAGTTAGATAACAAGCTGAGGGCTCTGAGAGTTTTTGTTTCGACCTCCACGATAAAGTCGTCAGCATTGGGGGATTTGATAGATTCAAAAAGCGAATCTTCTTGTTCTAAGGTGGTTCAGCAAATTGGTTTTCTTGGACCACAACTTTCAGCTAAAGGGAAGTATTACACCAACACATTGGTTACAGAGATCGAAAGTTGTTTCGAGGACAAGTATCCACGTGGTGCTGATTATCCAACTGCAAGGTATGGAGTACTTAAGAACAGCTTTTTTCATGGCTTAGATCCATATGAAGATCTGGTACATTCAGTGGCTTCAAGGGAAGTGATGGTTCGATCATCAAGAGGATTAGCCGAACCAGGGACCTTGTTCAAGAACTTAATGGCAATCCTCCGTGACGTGGTCATCTGCTACGATGGAACAGTCAGAAATGTCTGCAGTAACTCTGTTATAGAGTTCGACTATGGGATTAAGTCCAAGCATAAAAACTTGTTCCAGGCTGGAGAACCTGTGGGTGTATTAGCTGCCACTGCTATGTCTAACCCTGCCTATAAAGCTGTGCTTGATTCATCTCCAAGCAGCAATTCTTCATGGGAGCTTATGAAAGTATCATCTTTAACCTAAAGTTCAACATTTCATCAAATTGCATATGTTTATTCTTTAACTGACTTTCATTTCCTTAACAGGAAATCTTGCTTTGTAAAGTCAACTTCAAAAATGACTTGAACGATCGTCGGGTGATTCTGTATTTAAATCAGTGTGAGTGTGGTAGAAACAACTGTCAAGAACGTGCTGCGTACATGGTGCAGAATCATCTGAAAAAATTCAGCCTAAAAGATGCTGCAGTTGAATTTATGATCGAGTATGATAACTTTCTTTTCTATATTTGTTTACATCTTTCATTGTGTGCGCTGTAATATGATCTTCAGTTCTTTACTATAATAACTGTTTGCCAGTCGTCTGATTAAAGACATGCAAAGATTAGTCTTTAGTTCTTGCATGGAACTTAAATATAATTACTTTTCAATTAGTGTGATAAAAAGCCATTGAGAAGCTTAGTCTGTTGTTTCTTGCCAAAGGGGAAAAGAAGAATTGGTTGGTTATACATGTGATATTTATCCTCGTTACCAGTCTGTCCAGTCCTAAATTCAGTGACTTAGTGTTACTACCTCTCTTTATTATTGGTATAAATGACGATCCTTATAGCTATATAACATTTTAATTTTGTAGATATCAAAACAACCCAACAACGACAAACCATCCTCAAGCTGAAAGTGGCCTCAGTGGTCATATTCATTTAAATAAGGTTAGTGTATACATTCTACGCCTTTTGATGTTACTGTAAACCATGTTATTGGCTTATTGCTAGGAATTTATTTCTGATTAGTTTTTTCTTGGATGATCATTTAAGGAGCTGTTGAATAAATACAATGTAAGCATGCAAGAGGTTCTTCAGAAATCTCAGGATACTATAAACTCTTTCCGGAAGAAGAAAAAAGTTGACCAAATTTTCAGATGTACCTCATTGTCTATCCAGTAAGCCATGGTTATTTGATTCTTTTTTTGAACATAAGCTCTGCACCTATTTCTCGCATTATTTATAGTCTGTTCAATGATCCTTAAAAATATCATATGCTCTTCTCAGAGAATGTTGCCCTTGTGAAGGCAAATGGTCTGGCATGCCTTGCTTGGCATTCTGCTTGCAGGACTCAACTGATTGTCGCTTGGAACAAACTTCTCAAATTCTAGCTGACATCATATGCCCAGTTTTGTTAGAAACAATTATCAAAGGCATGTGTATCTTGCTCATTTTTATAGGTGATGGGAATATGATTGTAATGTTTGTGTTCAAGACTGGTGTTCTTGTTTATAGGTGATCCGCACATATGCTCTGTAAACATCTCTTGGGTTAGTCATGACACAACAGCATGGATACGAAGCCCCGACATTAATTGGAAGGGTGAGCTAGCTCTCGACGTAGTGCTTGAGAAGGGGTCTGTTAAGAAAAGTGGTGATGCGTGGAGGATTTTGATGGATACATGCCTCCCTATACTTCATTTAATTGATACTAGACGTTCGGTTCCATATGCGATCAAACAAGTACAAGAGCTGTTTGGGATTTCATGTGCATTTGAACAAGCTGTCCAGGTATGACCTTTTTACTGAACAGTTGGAACTTGGAACACTAAATCTGTTGTTATGCCAATAATATTTGTCAAAGCTACTGCTTAACTCCGTATATATATTTTCATCTAGGTATGTTATATATATTCTACAAACATAAGCACTCATGATATTGTGTGTGTGACCCCTTGGGCCAATTGTCAGTAGACCTCAGTGTCTGTAAGCGTGTCACAACTCAAAACTACCTGCTGTACAATAAGGAATCCTTCTTTCTCTTAAGAATATAGACAATAGTTGCAGTGAGTCAGTTCTGAAATTCAATTGTGTTTCAGTAAATTAGTCAAGTACAATATTGACCATGAATCTCATATGCAGATACAGAATATTATATTTCAAAATAGATAGTGAGCATTATTTAGCAAACACTGGGGGTGCATTTTGCATTGTTTCCCTTACCTTAATTACAGTGGGATTGTTGCCTCTCATGCAGCGTCTATCGAGATCAGTAACTTTGGTGACTAAAGGGGTGCTTAAGGAGCATCTTGTTCTACTTGCCAATAGCATGGGTTGCTCCGGCAACCTTATTGGTTTCACACTTGGAGGTTATAAAGCATTGATCCACTCGACGAACATTCAAGTTCCTTTCACCGAAGCAACTCTATATGTGAGGCCATAGATCTAGCATATAATCATTTGTCTTTATTGGCAGTTAATGCTTCTTTAATGTACTTGACTATCAATGTCTTATCCAGACACCAAGAAAGTGCTTTGAGCGGGCAGCAGAAAAATGCCATTCTGATTCTTTATCAAGTGTAGTTGCTTCGTGTTCCTGGGGAAAGAGTGTAGCTGTAGGCACTGGAGCTAGCTTTGAGCTTTTGTTAAAAACTGATGAGGTATTCACATATCAAGGCATTTCAATTTGTGTCATTCTCCGATTGAACTCATATAATCATTTGATGTACTGTTTTTGCCAGATGAGAATCGGAGGTGGAATTGATGTATATAGCTTCCTTCATATGGTTAGTGCAATAGATCACCCACATGATACAGATTGTCTCGGTGCTGATGTGGATTACTTGTCGGATGACAAAGATATTGCACCGTCTCCTGAGCACGATTCAGGATCAACTAAGCCGACATTTGATGACAGTGATAGACTTGAGGCGATGGATAATGATTCTGGCTCTGCATGGGACAAAGGGTCACCTAAAACAGTAGGGCCAGATAGAGATGCTGGATGGGGAGGGCAAAACCAAAGTCAGAATGAAGGCAACGTCTCATCAAAGTCAAACATTTGGTCTAGTTGGGGATCTGATAAGGCAGCAGTTCATGAAAAGAAGATAGCCACCACTGATTTAGAATCAACGGGCCCTGGGAAAACAGTGGCAAAAACGGGACACGGTGCATCATGGAACAAGAGTAGTGGGCAGCACTGGGGAAACACAAATGATTTACTGGACTCAACTGTTTCTGGTAGCTGGGGAAAAAAGGCCACTGAGATGCCGAGCTCTGAGCAGCCTTGGGGAAATGCTAATGATTCAGTGGGCAAAACATCTTCAAGTAGTTGGGAGAAAAAAGGCAATGCAATACGAATCCCTGAACAGCCTTGGGGAACTGTTAATGAGGTGGCAACCATATCAGACCCAGATGGCTGGGGGAAAAAGGTCAGTGGAACTAAGACTGAGGCTTGGGGAACAGCTAACGAGGCAGCAACCAAATCTGAATCAGATGGCTGGGGGGAAAGGCTTATTGAAACTAAGAGTGGGCCTTGGGGAACAGTTAATGAGGCAGCAAACATATCTGAATCGGATGGTTGGGGGAAAAGGTCAGTGGAACTAAGACTGAGGCTGCAAACATATCTGAATCGGATGGTTGGGGAAAAGGTCCGTGGAACTAAGACTGAGGCTTGGGGAACACCTAATAAGGCATCAACCAAAGCTGAATCAGATGGCTGGGGGAAAAGGCTTTTTGAAACTAAGAGTGGGCCTTGGGGAACAGGTAACGAGGCAGCAAACATATCCGACTCGGATGGTTGGGGGAAAAAAGTCAGTGAAACCAAGAGCGACTGGAGCCAAGTTATCGGTGCTGCTGAAAGAGAATCTAGTCAAGATGACGGTGAACAATCGTGGGTTAAAAAGGTAACCTGTCATAACTGGAAAGTAAATGCTATGAAATTAATATTAAATTATGAAAGAAAAAAGAAGAGGAAATGGACACTGACTGCTCTTTGAACACTGATTTAAAATTGGAATTGAATGTGGTCTTTGTTTGTATTGTGTAGCGAATGTAGCGAAAAGTGGTATTTCCCGACTGTAATAACTAATGCATTGGAATGTCATTGTTTGCCTTAATGTGTAGTGTTTGTGTATATATAGGCACACAGGAACCTTAATGAAAGTGAACCAATCCAATGGGGTAACCGAAATGGTGGGAAGAGGAAACAAGAGTTTGGATCCAGCAATCGCCCTCCCAAGCTAGTTGACAGATTCACACTTGAAGAGCAAGAAATCCTTGCAATTATTGAACCTATTGTGCAAAATGTCAAAAGGATCCTGCATAATTCTGGGTAAGTCTTGCACTCGGCATGTTTTTTGTTCCGGCTTGTGATGGGAATATTTACTGGCCAGTGCTTCTGTTTCTACTGTAGTTATATTTTGCTGTTTAACATATCACGGGAAAACTCTTCTATGCAGATATAATGAGGGGGATCGACTTTCTGCTGATGATGAATCTTACCTGCTCAATGAAGTATTCAAGTATCATCCCAACAAAGCAGAGAAGATGGGTACCGGTGTTGATCATATCGTGGTATGTTGAAGTGCTTATCTAGTAATACTTAAACTTGTGAAGATAGGAAGCTAACACAACTGCTTTGTATTTTCTTCAGAACATGACTTAACCTTGTTTGAAGTCATTGCAAATTCTAACAGGCTTTCTGTCTCTGTTGCAGATAAACAAACACAGCACATATCAGACCTCACGATGTTTCTACGTTCAGCGGACTGATGGTCAGCAGGAAGATTTCTCAACTAGAAAATGCGTGATGAAGCTCATTACCGAGAAATTCCCAGACATTGCGGAGAGCTTCATCAGAAAATATTATCCTAGGCAGGCTGATAAGGAAAGAGATGCTGCTGCTTCCAAGGAGATGGAGTCGGCAGCAGGCACGCCTCAGGCTGACTGATATTAGTGATAGGCAGATTTGGTGTAAACTTTTGTGTTCCAGTCTGATCTGTTGTTTTACATGTATAGATCAGCAGTAGATAGCAGTACCGAATTCCCCATTGATCAATTGATAATTAACTTATCATTGCCCTGCCGTGGAAATTCAACTGAAATCAGAAATGTAAGAAGGATGGGATCTATAGTGTAATCTCTGTATGATCAAGAATTTGTTAGATTTCATGTCAACAGAGATGAGAATAATGTGTCATATTCATTGCGATGGATGACAAGTGTGTGCTGCTGGATCATCAATTCACTCAGCCTCTGAGCACTCAGCAATCTGTGTCGATATGCACTCCTAAGCCGGATCTTTACAGCTTAGTAAGTAATGTTTTTTCAATCAAAAAAAGACAAGGAAACTGTCATCACTTCTAAAGCCCAGCAGAACGCGTCGTTTCATTCACACTACCTATCAACACCACTTCGCACTATTCCCGGGCCCTCAATTTTTCCCTTTAACACAATTTTGGATATTAGGGCTTCCGCATTTTTCTCTCGCTCTCGTCCAAAAGCAGTGGCTCCGGTAAGTCTTGCCACTCATAATTAAGTTCAACTCGCTTCGTGTCGATCGTGTTGAGTTAGGATTGTAAAGTTATGTTTGGTTAAAGTATGGATTTGTGAGGCATGGACGGGATGGGGGATATGGAAGGAATGAAGCGATTTCGGCTGTGTCTTAGGGATTTATGGTGGAAGAGGACGATGATTATGAGGATTTGTAGAGTGATGTTAATGTTGGAGAGGGATGATGAGACGGTGGTAAAAGAGGTTCAGTTTTTTGATGAGAAAGCCAGTGGGAATGAATCTAAGGGGTGTTGTCGAGTGGAGTTCTATGATCCAGGTGCAGCTGCTGCATGCAAAGAGGGCATGAATGGGCAGCTCTTCAATGGCAAGCCAAGTTTCATTTCTTTCACATCACTCTTCAGTTTGAAAAGGATGGGTGAGGCTCCGGTCAATAGAACCCAACAAACTGGTCAATCTTTTCAACCAAAACGAATTTCAAATGATGTTGATACGAAACCAGCTGGGAGTGCCATTGCAACAGGTGGTAATTTCCAGGGTGGAGGCGTGGAGCAGATAACAGTAGAGGAGGTTATGGAAGAGGCAACTGGGGTAGAGGCAACTCCCAAGGTATGGGAAGGGGTGGGGGTCCTGGTGGTATGCTGAGGGGGAAGAGGCATAATGGGGAATGGTGGTAATGCATTCAATCAAGGTATGGGTAGCAATCCATAGATGATGAACCCTCAAGCCATGATGGCACATGGATTCAATCCAGCATTTGGTGGACTGATGGGTAGAATGGGAGGATATGGAGGGTTACCTGGTGGGCCTATGGCTCCTTGTCTGGGCATGATGCAGGCCTTTCCTCTCGTTGGGGGAGAGGAATGCCCATGAATGGTTTGGGTATGGTTCCCACATCTGGAATGGAGGGACCTAACATGGGAATGTGGCAGGACCCTAACTTTGGTGGATGGGGTGCTGAAGATCACCCCGGCAGAGATAGAGAATCAAGTTACGGAGAGGAAGTTCTGGCCAATATGGTGAAGCCAGTAAGGACATGTTGGAAGGCAAGAAAACAATAAAGAGAAAGAGGATCTGAGAGAGACTGGTCTGCTTCATCTCTGACAAAAATAGAGGGATGAGAAAGAACCTAGGTTGGAAAGAGAGGTGTCTCGAGAGAATGACAGAACCACAGTTATGTTGATGGTGACAGGCACCCTGATGATAGTAATATCAACCGCTCTAGGGAGCGAGAGCATTCACAGTCCCTAGATCAAGAACGTGAGAGGGAAAAGGAAAGGGGAGAAGAGCGGGAACAAATGAGGGACCACAAGAAGGAACGGAAGCGTGAAAGAATTCGTGAGAAAGAGCGGGAGCGTGAAAGAATTCGTGAGAAAGAGCGGAAGCGTGATAGAGATCGCGAGAAGGAGCAGGAGCGTGAAAGGACTGTTACAGACTATATTGATAAATATACTGTTCCTCTCAGGCCCAAAGATCGTGAATTTGAGCGTGATATTGAATGGGAAAGAGATTCTTCAAGAACTCATTGGCATAGCCAGACCAGGTATGATGATGGCTGACGCTCAAGGTCTCGGGATGTGGATTACGGAAAGGAGTGTCATCTCTCATCTGAGTAACTTCTGATATGCATTATAATGAAAGAGCTGAATTCTTCATGGAACTTTTGTGCTGCTTCATATCGGTGTTCCGTGGTTCTTGAGCTCATGCTTTTCGAATAAGGGGGTTTGTTTGGAGCTTGCTTTCTTACAAGTAATATTATTATTTGGTAATTTTGTTATCTGGTTGTTTACCAGTTTATTCAGTAGAGTTGTAAATATATTTTGGCTGTTATGCTGAATGCTGATGCTTCTTATATCTATCAAATGATGTATAGGTTCTTCTTTATTTGCTTTTTCATTGAAGGTGCAGAATTTGTAACACTCATTGGTTTGTGATGTGCATGTGTTGTGCTTTTTTGAAATGTATGTGCATTTTCCTGGTATCTACTTTGTATTCACCATTAGTTATCTTGATGACTTGTGTTGTTGACTGAAGTTTAGAACTGGTGCAGTTGATGTTCAATCATTGAACTTCTATGCACATAATAAGTTGTACTTTGTTTTCAAATGCTAGACCTAAGTTTGAAAGTTTAAGTGCATGTGTTTTATGCATGTTAAGTATGGCTATGGCTTACTTGTTTTTTCCGTGTACATCTTATTTCTTGTCATCATTATTTATAGTTTTTCCTGCTATTCACAGGTTGTGTAACAGTACCAGCTACATCAGGTAAGCCCCTCAACAGGGAAGAAAACTAAGGAGCCCTTATCTTTTGGTGTAAATTCTTGTCTGTAAAATGTAAATTTGTGATGTAGAGGCAATTAGCATGTAACTAGCTGTAAATGGCTTACGCAGATTTTGTATAATGCGAGTCATGTAGTGTGCAGTTCTAATCCTTGTAGAGTCCTCATCCGGAAATCTAAATGTATCTAGTGATCTTGAACTACCTGGTAGCGGCGTCGTTTTAAAGGGTTAAGCAAGAAAAAACGGTTACAAACTAATTTAACGTTAAGCAGAAACAACGGTTACACACTTGACGGCGTCGTTTGGCATAAAGTTTCAAAGAAAGAAGCAGCGCCAGATTGTGATTCCCAAATTCTTCAGACACTTCAAATTTAGCAGAATCAGGGTGTGCTAAATTCCATCAATTTCCCACATGCATTTCCATCTCGTAAGTTCTCCTTCCTCGAAAAATCATTTCTTTCCTTGAATTCAGCATTGTGTTCTTCAACTAGTAACTACAGATGACTATCTGCTGAGAATTTGGTGCCAAGTTTTGAATTGTATAGGATGGATGAAGGCAGCGGGGATGATCGGACCAACAAAACTCAAGTTAATGAAGCAATTAAGTCTAGTGTTAGTTCTCTTGTTCCATATGAACATGATGCTGATGAATGTGCGGAACTTTATGGTAATCTTGATACGCAAGAAGACGACGAAATATGTGAGTTACTTTATAGTGATCTTGGAAATGATGTACAAGTTAATGATGCAATAACTGTTGCTAGTGAAGTTGTAAAGGCTGGTTTTGCTGACGAGGGGAATGTTGCGGAGGATGAGACAGAGGCCAGAACTGTAGCTACTGAAGCTGTAAAGGCTGGTGGAGCTGACGAGGGGTACGCTGTGGAGGAAATTCAATATATGGATGATGATGAATATGATGAACTATATGGCGATCTAGGTATTGGAGGGAACTTAGGTGAGTCTTTGAATACTAGTAACTATGCACCTGTTGTCATGCATGTGGAGGAGACTACCAAGACTGAGGCTAAGAAATTAGATAAAGAGATGAGTGGAGGCGGCGAAGTCCCAAGTTTTCATAAGATTTTTATTAAAGATTTGGAGTGGTGGACTACTGATGAGGAGCTGGAGAGAGAGCTATGCAAGTATGGTGTGGTGAAGGATGTCAAGTTTTTTATAGAAGAAAGCAATGCACAGTCAATGGGGTATTGTGAAGTTGAGTTCAGTGATGAAAGGTCGGTTGTTGCTTGCCAACAAGGAATGAATGGGCATGTTTTTAATGGGAAACCGTGTGTCATTGAGATCGGATCTTATGAATATGAATCTGTGAAAAAGATGTATTTAGCACGGCTGAAAAAGAACGCAAAGAAAAAACCAGATGAGTCTAGTCAGAAACCAGCTGGAAGTAACCTGAGCGATGCGGATAAGAATGGTAATGGAAGAAGCAACTTGGGAGAAGGTACTGGTGGAGGGATACTAACTGAAGGTGTAAATGCACGCCCTCAAGGAATAATGGCACAGGGAATCAATCCAGTAGTTAACAGGCCAACATCACGCTATATGCCTCAAGGAATGATGGCACGAGGAATCAATCCGACATTTATGCCACGCTTTCGTCCAGCTGCAGGCATTGGTAGGCGGCCTAGTTTTGCACCTTATGGTAATGAAACCTTTATGCCACGCTTTCGTCCAGCTGCAGGCATTGGTAGGCAGCCTAGTTTTGCACCTTATGGTAATGAAACCTTTAGACCAGGCTTTCCTCCTTTTACGGGCATAAGAAGGCCTAGTGCTGCACCTTATGATAATATGTCCTATATGCGTCCTGTTTTGGCATTGGCATGCCTTGGGGTAATTCATCCTTTTACGGATGGGGGATGATGCCCACGAATGTTTCGTGGCGACCAAGTACGGGGATGGAGCTGGATCCTAATGCTAATAATGCTGTTTTGGGTGCTGAGGATCAGCCTAGAAATTATGGAGAGGGTGCTGCTTCTGGCCAAAATGGAGGTGGTGCTAGACAGGAGGAAGTGGAAAAGGAAAAGACTATGGAGAAAGAAAGAGGTTCTGCTGAGAGAGACTTGTCTGGTTCAAAGCATGGAAAGCAGCATATGGAGGAGAAAAGTTATAATAGACATATTGACCACAGTAGAGATATTGAAAGAGAACTCGAACAGGACAGGCAGCGTCATAGAGCTCGTGGGCGTGGGCGTGAGCATTCAAGAAATGATAGGGAAAAGTATGATGATGATCATTTTAGAGGTAGATATAAGTCACCAAAGGATAGTGATGAAAGGAAAAGAAGAAGTCGTTCAACATCACGCAGCAAGTCACGGCATAGAGATGATGAAGATTCAAGGTCACATGATTCAAGAAATGATAGGGATGAGTATGATGATCATTCTAGACGCAGATATAGGTCACCAGAGGATATAGATGAAAGGAAAAGGACTTCTATATCGCGGCATAGAGATGGTCAACATTCAAGGTCAAGGTATTCAAGATATGGAAAGAAATGATTAAATTCTCTGGTGAAATTTGGGAACACTTTCTAGTTTTTTCATGTTTGTCAGACAGATTTCTTTGTCGTGCCTTATGAAGAGTATGTTTGATAATGAAACTATTTGGTAAGTATTTTTGTCAGACAGTAGATATGGAAATGGAAGCCGGCCGTTTCATTTTCAGATTTCTAATGTTGTCGCAAGTAGTGTCATGTTTTGTTGATATACGTGTGAATATGATAGGTAAATGCAGCATGCGCCTTTTGGGCTACTGGTAAGGGTGACACCACTGCATCCCGCCTTTGCTCTAGTCTGATGGTTTCCTGCCCCCCGTTGTTAAGTTCTTGCTCCATTAGACAAATTTTGGATGCCCCTGTCAAGTATGAGATGCTCCTCAGTGCCCTCGACTTGGAAGACGGGAGCTCCTGCCTCTCGGTTATCGCTTCTAACTTGCCTGACAGATTTATTTGGAGAGGGTCTGCTGAGGGGGATTTCTCTTCGTCTGCTTATTGGAAGCTTATCTATGCTGAGTCTCCCCCTATTCTTAAATTTCAGCTTATTTGGCAGCGGTGGATTCCCATCAAAATTTCCTGTTTCTTTTTGTTGGGAAACTCGGACTTGTTTTCCCTACTCAAAGTTGTCACTATCCACTAATGTTGTGGATAAGACTCAAAACTAACCCGACAAACAACGCTATTGAAAAATACAACTACTAGAAGGAAAAACTAAAGCATAAAATAAAGAACACAGAAAATTTAACGAGGTTCGGTAAATATTACCTACTCCTCAGACGTCGCTGCAAACTCTTCACTAAAACCTCCAAAAGGAAGAAGAGTACAAAATTTGGGATGATTACAAATGAATTTTGAAGCTAGTTTTATAGCTACAAATTCTCTAGTTCTTATCGAACTCAAAGGTGTGGGACTAGAGAAAAATAGGAGTTCTTTTATAAGCTCCCTTGAAGCACATTCTCTCCAAATCACCATTATGGGACAAGGAGCCATTTTCAACACCTTTGGAAGTGTATTTAGGGTGCAGTCGCGACTGATGACAAGATTGCTCGCTTGGGCATTCCCTTCACGTCTCGGTGTGTTTGCTGCTTGTCTCCGTCTAATGAAACCTTGACCCATCTGCTCTTTCATAGCGACGTTGCTAGCGAGGCGTGGTCCTTTATGGGGACAGTGTTTAATGTTTTAAAGCCCCTCTCTATAACAGATTTGCTTTATTTCTGGTTTAGTAAGCAGAGTAAAAGTTCTCTCATAGGTTGTCTCGCGATGGCCTTAGCCTCTTGTGTCCTCTGGGAGATTTGGTTGTGGAGAAATGACAGAATTCATGGTGGTAATAGGGGTTCGATCGTTCCAAAAATTCAGAACTGGGCTAAAGACATTGTGCCCATGATCCCTAAAGGGTACAATCAGACTATTGCTAATGATTTGTCCCTTGCTCTGCTTCACTGTTGTCCGCCGATTCGGAACTCAAACAAGATCTAGTGGTTGGCCTGGTCTCCCTGTCGAGAAGGCACTACCCTCTCGTTGGCTGGGAATGTGGGCCGTGATCGGTTTCAAGTTTCAGGCATTTTAAGGGATGAGAACGGCCACTTCATAGGGGGTACCTTATCTCCGACAATAGCATGTCCTTCCCTCGTCTGGCCTCCAAGTTATTTGATCGCTCCGTTGTGGATGGGTTTATTGTCAGAAAGATTCAGTCATCTCATAAGGACATCTTCAGCATTAGCAGATTTATTCGGCTTCTAAGGAGGAGGAGCAACCATCCGATTTTCCTTGCCTCTGTCTCCCGGCGGGTAACAACCCTGCGGTGGCCCTCTCCTATGTGCAATCCCCACAGAGCTTGACTTTCTTTCGTAGCTTGTCAGACCTTCCTCTCTTTGTCCAAAGATCTATCAAGGCAGACTCTATGCCCCTTCCTTGCGTCTTTAAAGAGTGTATTTTCTCCATTTTGTATTAGGTTGGGGTGTTTGTCCTCCCCTCCTATCCTCTGTTTGTTCCAGGCTTTTTGAGCCTCCCTTTGTCTAGTGGCCTGCCGCTGGCCTGTGTTTAGTGGCTTTCTTAATATATTTTATTTTTTTTAAAAAAAAAGGTAAATGCAGCATATTGTTTTTTATGACAATTTCTTGTAAAGTAAAATCAACAACAGATTCTAAACCACATAAATTAGAACACATTTTAGGTTGGTACAAAATTTTACAGCGGGAATATCTCTGTGTCACACTCTACATAAGTTAAAACTGAAAGATATTATAAGACTGATGGATATCTGCTATTTGCAACAGGTACTGGGATTCATGTTGCCGGTTGGGACTTACAACTCTATGCTTTAATCTTGGCAGGCTCTGGTGTAACATCCTCTTCTTCATCCTCGCTATCATTTGCAGCATCTGCCAACTTTGTGAGCTCTTCCTGTATGATCAGCTTTATAGAAGCCTTCCTTGGCGTTAGATCAGTTTTGAAGTGTTTCCCTGTTTTTAATGCGAATAAGTTGAGACATTTTATCACACGAACAACTAATAGGAATAATAATATATTAATATGTTCAGATTAAATACTAACTAACCAAGCAGTTTCAGAATGTCTGTGAATGTAGCCTGCAAGAAAAAAATATGAAGGGATGACACGCATCAGTAAAAACACTGACTGTTTGTTGAGTACAAAAATATGTCAGAGGCAGTCCTGAGAGATGATACACAATACAACATTTTCAAGAGAATATATAGATAACATACACCGAACTGTTGAAATGGCACGGTATCGTACATATTAAATACAGAGGAATTGATTTAGAATTAAACTTTTCATATATTTTCATTGGAGTCTTACCGTTTCGAAGTCAACTTCTTTGAGAATTTGACAAATCTGATTCCTGAGCACCTTGTCACTAGGCTTTAACTTCTCTTCTTTAGATTTCCCCTTAGGCCCAGCTGTCATTTCAAAAACAAAACAGAAAATTTAACGACTTCAACAAAATACCACATAAAAGTACTACAAGACGACACAATAAGATAAAATTGTTCTTCATTTGTCAAAACCTTTGAGAAGTCATACCATTTTTGGTTTTAATGCTTAATTCCTTCTCTGCAACACCCTTGACTTCTTTTTTCTTCTCAGTCGAAGTTCGAACTTTTCCGGCTGATCCTGTCTTTTCGGAGGAAATACTGAGACTCTTTTGGTGATTTTTAGGATCCATTTTCTTTGTTTCCTTGGAATCATTAAGAAGAGGCTTCTTTATAGTTTTTGACTTGGTCCTTCTCTTCACAGGAGAGTCTACCTTTACAG
Organism: Sedum album; assembly: GCA_006409495.1. Classification (NCBI taxonomy): domain Eukaryota; kingdom Viridiplantae; phylum Streptophyta; class Magnoliopsida; order Saxifragales; family Crassulaceae; genus Sedum; species Sedum album. Next base: position 85,729 of record QZGG01000948.1, read on the forward strand.
AGGTCTTTTTCAATTTTTGTTTACGGTTAGTCGTATCTTCATCCATTGCGTCTTCAGACTCACTTGACTTCTTCTCAGATAATTCATCTTCAGATTGGTCTTTCTTTCCATTTCCATTCCCCTGATCCTCTGTTAATACTTCATTATCCTCTTTTTCAGACTCACCTTCAGAACCAGATTCACCCTTGGCACTATCCTTTGGCTTTTCTGAAGTCTTTCTTCTTCTCTACAAAACAGGCAATGCTTGGTTACTAAAATCAACAAAAGCATGGAGTGTCATGCTAAGTCCATTTATATAAAAAACAGTACAGAGCATAAGGGGCTTACCTTCCTAGAGCCTTTGGCACTCCCAGGTGTTGGCGAGACGGGCCCGACTGATCTTTTACGCTTTGTCATCTTTTCTGACTGATAAACATGAAAAGTGAGAAACCAAACAATCCTTTACACAAGCATACCAACTAAAGTAGTAAAATAAAACTTACATGCTCTCTTTCTGAAAGCAAGCCATCAGTTGCAGGGTGAGGAGAGGCTAAAAAATCCATTATTCGTGTGACAACATCGTCCTGAGATTTGATGTAGCAAATCTATTATGGAATATGCACTAACACAGTTCTTTTAATTCTTGAAACACTTTTGCTTTAGGTTTCAAAAATATAGGCGACTACATTCAAAACAATTGCTAATTTTTAGCAACAGTATTTCATACCAAGAATGATGCATAGGTGATAATATTGACAGAAAGTAAAGAAAAAAATTCTGCCATTTCCATCCAAATACATACCTTCTTTGTAGAAACCTTGTTAACAATTGGAATGTCGAGCACGTCACAAAATTCAATGAGCTTCTCTTTAACTAACTTGTCAAACTTCTCCCGCACTTTCATCTTATTTTTTTCCTGAGGCACATAAATTTACACGATTTACAACATCTGACATTGTAGATGCCGATTACAAGGATGCTAATTAATGGGCCCTGAACAGAAGAAAAAAACTTGTGATCACCTCATCATCATGCCAAACAAATCCAGAAAATTGTGACACATGGTTCTTCATCTGGATAGCCTAAAAAGAGAGCAATGCAATAGAGTCACTAAAAAGGTAGTCAGGTAGATATTCAAACATACTCTTCATTAGAACTGCAAAGAAATGGCTGCAACACAAAGTCAGCAACATAAACTTGACATTATAAAATCACATGCTACTAGTAGAGATGCCCAGCACTATAAGCAAGTAAATTTTGAATTTCAACATTTACCTTCCCTCTCCTTCCAAAGAGTATGGTGTGAAGTTGTTTGAATGTCTCATCATTCTTTTTCTTAGATAACTTGAAAGCCACTGAGATGGAAATAAAAAACAGTATACTTAAAAATAAAAGACAGTACGAACGCATACGTGTAGGTGACAAGGCATGTTTTGTTATTTAACCAACATTATTAATAAAAGCAATAAAACGATAAAGGCACTCGAGTTGGAAACCATACCATTAGGTATATCTTTTAAAGCAAAACCAGGACCCTGCAATGTCAACCAGCAGTGATCTTGAGATGTTACAGATACAAAAAGTATAAATTTGATCTCTAAAATGATGGATTACCTTCTCAACAAAAATTTCTCGAATAACATCTTTCTCAACAGATGCAACAAGCCTTTCAACAGATTTGCGTTCACGCACTGGACGTGTTGAAACAGAGCTAACAGGTGTTTTCTGACCTTTTACATCCTCTTTTCCACCCTTGGGTTTATTCAATGCATTTTCCTTTCTTTTGCGCTTCTTTGATCCCTTGTCATCTTCTTCTTTTTGTTCGTCATTGCTGGACCCATTGAGGTTCTCCTCTACTTCATCTGTCTTTGTCCCATTTTTAACATCCTTACCATTTCTTTCTAAAATCCTTTTAACTTCTACGGGTGTGCTAGTCTTATAGTCTTGGTCAACCTCCATCTCCATGCTCTCTTTGGCTGTGTCACCCTTACTCTCTTTAACCTCTTTGAGTTCATTATTATCTCCCATTTCCTCTTTGATTTCATCTCTGGTCACCTTCATTCCACCATCTTCACCTATAGCTTTTGTGTCCTCAGATACTTCACCTGACATCCCTTCTTTGGGTGCCTCATCCTCTGCAGCCGCTCTGACTAGATTATCTGATGGACCCAACTCTTTGATTCTATTAGCCTTCCCCAGTGTGAGTTTGTTTTCATCATCCTGTCTGTCAATCTCCTGTGACACCACCTCCTTGGACTCATTATCTGGTTTCACTGCCTCAGGTTTTTCACCCTCCTGTTCAACGTCCTCTTTGGTTTCACTCTCTTTGGGTTCATCACAGTGTTCCACAGAATCTTTGATAGCAGCTTCCAGCTCTGCAACCCCTGGTGCTACAACCTCAATTTGTTTGTTTTCTTCCACTAACAAATTCTTTAACTTATCATCTTTGTCCTCAGAGTTTTCAATTTGGCTGCAGGTTTCACCTAATCCGTCAGTTTCTTTTTTGGTTGGAGATCTTTCTACCTTGTTATTCACACATTCTTCTGGTTTTTCAGGAAGGCCACTCCCATCATTGGATGCATTAGAGATATCAGTATCCACATTTTTCTCTCCCATTCCCTTTACAAGTTCAACTCACTCCTCAAACTGTAGAAAGCTGAAAACAATACATTTCATTCAGAGTAAACAATTATTTTTTGAACTACATCCGCAACTTATTGTGAAGCTAAAAAAAGCAAACACCTATGCAAGTCAGAAAAAATCAATCAATTATAATGCTGAAACATTCCATTAACACCTGTTAGCTCACACTAAACACTGACCCGGCAAACATATTACTCTATAAAGCGCAATGCCTTACAAAATGAAAAGGCGATAAACCAACCAACAGTGTAAAAAAAAGCGCACGTGCACTTACTCATTTCATTTACAATACTTGGAGGATTTCAGATAAAGTTTTTTCACTCTTAAAATTTTTCTTCACTAACAAAAATAGCAATTAACATTTAACATCATAAACCCTAATTAACCAGTAATCGTTTCTGGCTAGCTTCACCACACTCAAAATCACTAACAATTCAACACAGTTATGTAATCTTAACTAATACACTGGAATTCAACAATTCTCAGCTCCGATTCCTTCAATTCAAATCAAAGTACTCACAACCGCCGGAAGCAAAAACATCGCATTTAAATAAACAACCAATTTTCAAAGCAATTAAAATCACGTAAAAAACACAGCACGATCTTACACGACGCCGATCGCAGCAGCTCCGGAGAGTGACGAGAGAGAAGGAGACTGAGAATTATGATTTTTTATTTTTATTTCATTAATAAAATAGCGGATTTGTCTGGATGAGTTCGGACGTGAAAGACGGATTTGAACTGCGGAATTATTTTTCATCAGGTCGGATTCGCGTGAATCAGATTCGTTAAGATCGAACGGTGGTTATTTTATTATGGCACGGATTGATGACGTGGACGGATGTGATGAGGCGTTTGAGGTGAAGTGGGGACAGAGGATAAGTTCGCGACTTCGTGT